>WOGP01008032.1:0-11426 GCA_015342065.1 Leptinotarsa undecemlineata
AATTCATTTTATTCTTATTGTAATAAACATATTAGACGTATTTTGTCAATGAATTTAAAACTATCTACTGTTTTATAATTGAACATTTTATATCTCTTATAGATTAGGCTTAAATGTCATAAATAGTATACCCATGCACAAGGTCTCACCTTTTATGGGTTTTCTATTTTATTTGCTATAATTTAAATGTATTTATTATTCATTGTGTCATTTTATTTTTGAGCAAATAAATTATTATTGTTATTATTAATTTATAATTATTATTCAATTCTGTGTCTTTTCTAATTGTTGTACCTATTTTTAGTTTCGAAGGATATGATTGGCTTTGAAATTAGAGAAACAAAAGTGTACAAAAAAATGGCAAGATTTTTTATTATCATTTACGGTCTTCAACTCCTCGCTTCTCACTCCTCAATCTGAGCTTTACATCTTCCTGAAGAAATAGATTTGTAAAAAAACACCAGTCTTGTTTGTTTCACTTCGTGCCTTTCGAAATGTGTTTTTTGCATGAATTTATAATCATCGATTCACGAGGAGTGAAGAATCTTTCTCATCATTGTTCATCAGTTCGGAATCTTTATGAATAAAATGGGCACAACTCAGCTACTCACTCTTCAGTCCTCACACGTTGAATCCAAATAAATGTACCTAGTTTTGTTCGCAGAGACAATTTTTACAAATTGTCAAGCGTTTTACAATAATTTACAGAGACATAAACGTTCTCGACAGATTTAAAAGAAGTTTCGAAATACGAAAAATGTCAATTTTATTGAATGATTTCTGAAACACTCGCTGTGGTTAAAAGTTTTCTATGTTATTAATCTGTTGCAATTTTGCCACTTTGTATATCTTTCTTCAAGACGGTAAGCCAAATATGATTCATTTTTGAAAAACTGTTCAAAATACACTTCTTGTCAGATATGAGAATATGAGCTCACGTTTCTCAGAGTGGAATTCATTTTCAATAATTCTCGCCCTGTTCCATTCAACTCGATGTTCACCGTCTGATTTCAAAATGTGTTCTGACAATTTTGATCTCGTTAATTTTTTATTTCTGATGTTATATTGATGTCCATTCTTATACATTTTAGATGGTCTTGAAGTTTCATCATTATTACTTTCACTACAAGAACAAGGTATCTTATAAATGCACTTTTTGTTCTATCTTTTGTATTGTTGAGTTTTGAACATGTGACTATAATGTATCTACTTCCAATTCGTCTTATCTTTCTAGATATTTCTGAAATATAAGATATAAGTGTTGGTAGTAGTTGAGTCGGTGATATTGAGTTGATGGTTGTTGAATTAGTGATGTAGTTTGTAGGGTTGTTTGATTTAGGTTAGGTTAGATCCAAAGTGAGTGGGTCTATTCGACCCTTCACCGCAAACTATTCACACTCTGCCAAATAAACTCAGCTTCTTAACGAATCCGATTAGTTTGCATAGTGAGTGGTCATTCAGGTCAGATGGTAAGAATACGGCTCTGCCGAACTCTGAAGACCTGATTCACTCACTCGTGATTTAAGTTTACAGGGAGGTCAGTTGGTGTCGTAAGCTCTACATCCATCTCCTCTATAGACTCAGCGTCAGAAAGAATGTTTAAGATTACTCTGTCCATAAAAGTCCCACGAGTAGCTAGAAAAAGAAAGTCAATCACGGCAGAGCTCCGCATTACCGTGACAAGGCGATACTACGGCGAGAGGGCGCCCGGTATCTCGAAGGTTCCTTAGAGACAGCTGATAGGCTCAGTGTCATTCATCCTCTTGGCACGGATATACACATCTTAGGATTAGGCCATCGTTGGGATGCCATTCAGTTGGAGAATAACAGAACCACAAGTGATTCTGTAGTTCCCGTATCCAGCGGAGCTACGTGGCGTGTTTGCTCAACCCTTACATCCCAAGCCAATGCACTCGCCGAAAACAGCATACACAGTGGTTCAGGCAGTCCTTCAGCCAATCAGTGGATTGGCTGAAGGACAGCCACTTCGCCGTTATTTGATTTTCAATTGATTGTTAATTTTTCATCACATTTTTTGTTGAATCCACAAATGAATCTGAGTAAGCATACAGTTTTTCGTCAATGATACATCTTTTTTTATACTGCAAATCAATTTAGCTTCATTATCAAGACAATTTACGAGTATTATACTTTTTCTGTGTAGTCAAAGTGCTATGGAATTTTTTCAATTAATTTTTTTGGATCGTTTTTTGGTTTCTCGCAAAAATTTTTTGTTATGTATTTTCCAACTCCCTCTGCATTCATGAACAGAAATTGAAAGGTATCACTAATCAGCAGCCATAGTGCATGTTCAACACGCTAGAAAATGAGCCAGTGAAAATATTTATTTTCACTTCAAAAGTTAATGAGAATGTGAGAACACATATTTTTGAATTTTTCCTACTTCTTGAATATAACTGGTGAACATTTTCTGACCGACAAGCCAACGGACTCTCTTGAATGTTGAAATTATAATGCTATTATATTTTTCCTGAGCATGTTGTGTTTAACTCGCGGGCATTCTTCAACACAATGAAACTTCAGTCAAATTAACTCTTAGTTATCAATAACCTTGGCCTATTCCACCGAAAATGATTGCTCAGAGATATCCACCTCTCATAAGAATGAAAACATTCAAACCCACTTTCTTGAATATTACTGGACTTTTATCCCAATACCAACACTTTGATACGTGTTTGGATCACTAAGTGGTCATCTTCAAGAGGAACAATAAAATTTAATGTTAGGATCTAGAATAACGGTTTGGTATTGAGATAAATCTCCAGTAATATCCATCACTACACCAAATATTTTAAACAGTGCATCAAAAGTCCAATGTCTTGAGCTTTATACTCATATCCGCCTTTGGTTTTGTTGAGGGGAGAGTCAAGGTATGATGCTTGAAAACACACCGGATTCGGAAAACAATCATGGTGCTACGGAATCAACGACGTTTTTAGATTTTTACGTGATAATAGCTATGAAATACTCCATACGAGACCGAGGTGTAACGTACCATAATTCTTCGGGTGTTATTTTTTCACGGCTGCGTGCTTCCGTTGAACTTGAACAATAATAAATTCGAATATAATGACAGTTTGAGGTGGCCGCCCGTGAAACAATAACCTGTTTGGGTGAATTCGAATTTTTCGAACGTTGGATGTGTATTATTTTCACATTTCACGAATTGATGGGTACGTCCAAGTAATGTCTTATTTGGCAATTCTTGATACTGAGATTGACATCACTTCGAGACAACAGCTTTTTGGCTTTCTACTTCTCCATCATTGAACAAAAATTGTTGGAAAGTTCCAAAGAACGAAAGAAGAAAATTAACTATAACAAAAACTGTTTACAAAGATGTGTATAGCGTGCACAGGAGTTTTTTTCAGAAACCAACTGGAATAAAGGACCCTTGGAAACACACAACGTAATATATGAAAGAGCATTGGTACCCTTAATACTTGGAAGTTTCGAAACAAGACATCTGTCTCATCCCTTTCCAGCACCGTTTCTGGATGAATCACAAGAGAAATCTTTCATTACTTTCACAACGTATAATGCATGAAAAAATACCAGATCCGAAAAACAATCATGAAATGAAAATCAAAAAGGAAAAAAAACTCATCTCATCTAAAATATTATGTTTCCAATTCAGACTCGGACTGTCGGAAGACGGTGTGTGTCGCCTCTGTTTGGAAAATGATAAAACAGCAGAGCACATACTTTATGCCTGCCCTGCTGGTGACCAAAACAGGTTTTTACAGTTCGGCACAGCCGTACTCTTACCATCTGACCTGAAAGACCACTCATCACAAACACTGATCGGTTTCGTTAAGAAGCTGGGTTTATTTGGTCGAGTGTGAATTGGTGTGAGCCACAATAAACCCTTGTAGTTTGCAGTGAACAGTCGAATAGACCCACACACTTTGGACCTAACTAACCTAACCTAACCTAACTATTCTTGAAATCCAGCCAAGCTTCGAACTGGGAGATTCAGATATCAAACCAAGCTTCGAGCTGAAAAAAAGCTTTCTTCAGGCGAGTTCAAATCTAAGCTCGGCTCGGCTAGGCTCCAATACACGCCTATTCAGAACCTGAAGGTTCTTGCTCCCAGTATTTCCTCCTAGTATTTCCTCCCGGTGAAAGAAATCATCAATAAATTGGCATGCCACCCATATATTGCGTATCTGAAATGATAAGTTTGGCATTAAATATTTATGCTGACGTAGGATATAGAAGTCATTACCATAATCTGACAAATACTCAAAGTGTTCACTGTAATGGTGCTTTTGGTATGAAAACAAGTAGTGCTGGCTCAATTCCTATTTATATATAGCAGTGAAATTATTGTAGAGTACAATTTTCTTGGATGATCTATATTACGAGCACAAAAAATAATACAGTAAATACAGTAAGAATACCTCGAAAATCACTTCTACATACCTTTTTATAACTATTTACAAGCAACAGAAAATAGTTCAAGAGTTATGATGATTCCTGCTTTCTATTCGAGAGTGTACAGCACCGGAACTTGCAGTGTGAAAACATATCTTTATTGTTGTTAGATTCCACAAATATTCTTTAGTTTCACATATTGATAGGCAACACAGATTCTCTGTGTAATATCAGCTACACAGATTAGAGTGTTGTACGCTAAAATTTCTGTGGACTGTGATATGAAAACTAGCAAATATGTATGTTTCCTTTCTCTTCGTTCGAGGCAATCACATAACCATCAGTTATTTTCTCATTCCGTTCCTGGATTTCACTTTTCTCTTCCACTCTGCCCATATCGCAATCGCTTTATCTCGATCTTCCCGTAACACACTATACGTATTAACGAATTTATTTGCATAGTTGGTAGCGCTATGTGAGAGTCCTCTTTCTACACCCAGTCGATTCCCATATACATAAGCTCACACTTGGCAGCATCGAGCAGAACCGTGGAATATATGCAAACCCCTTTCTTGTAATTTACAGAAATAAACATTAACGCTACTAAAAGCAATAAAATAAATCAAGCAGCCGAACGTCGCGAGAGCTTTCCTAATGGGAAATATCGGGGGAGGCTGGGACCACAGTCGCACTCCAGAAAACAACAGACGATTGCTATTAAGAAACACTATGTGAGATAGAATGGAACAAGTGTATCGAGTTGGCCATTAAGATTCGCTTGAAAAGTTTCCAAATGATATGAAAGCAGAGAGCACCTTGCAATTCAGTTGCTAATTCGAAGTCAATAAAAATACTTCGGTAAAATATTTGTTAAAAGATATTGTGATATATATTGTGAAAATTATAAGCTGACAAAAGTAAATACGCCAAGGCATGTACAATGTGTGCGATTTCAAACCGCAGCACCCTGTTATTTTGGAACTCATGAAACGATTTTGAAAAATGACAATTTCAAATTTTGGTACCCAAATATTTTGACAGATATGAATTATTCTTATTTTCAACGCTCACTATGACCTGCCAAATGGGTCAAAATTTCGAGAAGGACAATTAGGCACATTTTTATTGAAATCTAGATTCCAAGTTTCAGATCAATATCTTATACAGGGTGTTAGTTATATGCTGATAAATTTCCAAAACCATAATTTTTTGAGTGACCCTGTATGAAAGTCTATGAACTAAACTTACAGGGAGGTTAGTTAGAGTCGTAAACTCGACATCTATCTCCTCTGAAGACTCGCTCCTGAAGTAAATTTACAGGGAGGTTAGTTGGAGTAGTAAACTCGACAACCATCCCCTCTGTGGATTCGCTCCTGGATTAAAGTTACAAAGAGGACCGTTGGAGTCGTAAACTCGACATCCATCTCCTCTGTAGACTCGTTCCTGAACTAAATTCACAGGGAGGTTCATTGGAGTCGTAAACTCGACATCCATCTCCTCTGTAGACTCGCTCCTGAACTAAATTCACAGGGAGGTCCGTTGGAGTCGTAAACATGACATCCATCTCTTCTGGAGACTTGCTCCTGAATAAAATTTACAGGGAGGTCAGTTAGAGTCGTAAACTCGACATCAATTTCCTCTGTAGACTCGCTCCTGAACTAAATTTACAGGGAGGTCAGTTGGAGTCGTAAACTCGACATACATCTCCTCTGTAGCCTCGTTTCTGGATTGAATTTCACAGGAAGTTTAGTTGGAGTCGTGAACTCGACATCCATCTCGTCTGTGGACTCGCTTCTGATCTAAGTTTACAGGAAGGTCAGTTGGAGTCGTAAGCTCGACATCCATCTCCACTATACACTCAGCGACAGAAAGAATGTTTAAGTTTACTGTGTCCATAAAAATCCCACGAGTAGCTAGGGAAAGAAGGTCAATCACGGCAGAGTCCTGCATTACCGTGACAAGGCGATGCTATGACGAGAGGTCGCCCGGTATCTCGAAGGTTTCGTAGAGACAGCTGATAGGCTGTGTCATTCATCCTCTCGGCACGCATACACACACCTTAATATTGAGCCATCGTTGGGATGCCATTTGTATTACAGAATAACAGAACCACAAGTGATTCTGTCATTCCCGTATCCAGCGGGGCTACGTGGAAGCAGGCATCCGATGGCCGGTTTGCTCAACCCCCACATCCCGAGCCAATGCACTTGCCGAAAACAGCATATACAGTGGTTCAGGCAGTGAAAAATGAACAAGGACAGCCAACCCGCCTATTTAATCATTAGCGACCATATCGTAGTGAGTGAAGTGATAATAAACATCTCTTTCACAAATCTATCAAGGTAAAATGGACTAATTCACTGTCAACATAACATATCTCAAGGGTCTATTGATGATATTATTCATATTGGTGAAATGAATAATTCAAAGAAGCAGGAATTTCAATATACCATCCATATATTTCAAGAAATGTTCTGATAGGGTTTGTTCTGTCAGTGAAAAACACGTCGATAAAAACCACTATGGTCCTGTATGTGAGGAAAATGTTTATACAATTCAATGCCGAAGGTTCACTCAACGAGTCAATACCGGTTATGATCTGTATGAGAGACAGTCAGTAGAGACAGTAGCCTAGATAAGAATCAATTATCATACGAATGAGAGATACTTCCCACGATAACTCACTGAAAAAAGTAATGATATTTTCTGCAGATCCATGAAAATAACTAGAATTTAAGAATACCTGTTGACAGTTTAGGATGAAATCCACGAATCCTAGGTAGTATCTGTATCTGTAGAGTAGGGAGTGAGTGTGGACCCACAGCACTCAGGCCATATATGACCCATTGTACATCCTCCCAAGGAGTTGTCCTTGATCAAAACTCGCCATACACACACTCTCTTTGGCAACTTGAAGGATTCGAAAGATGCAGCGACATTACTGTCGGTGTGCGTCTTCTTCAACCTTCTTGGGGTTCCCTTCGTGGAGGTACATAAGCGAGGAAGCTTTCCTGTAGGGGAAGCCGGTTCCTTGCCTTTATTCAAGGCGAAGCTCTTGGCGTTCTCCGCAGGAAGTGTCCTTACTGTTGGAGATGGAGTAAGGGAAGGAGAAGGGTGCACTTATAGTTGCTGCCACTCCTGCCTCTTTCGCTCTCTTTCTCTTTTTGGCCTCGGCACCGCAAATGCGTTCAAGCCTTGACCTTTGTATTAGATCACGAGGTGATCTGCTATGTCCAGCCTCATTGCAAGTAGTAGATTAGGGTGGACATTTCTATTCATTCCCAGCCACCGTCTTAGATTGAGCTGAGCACTTCTCTCCAGCGTTGGGATTGATTTTTGTTTTTGTTGTTTCTGTTTGTGTTTGTTTCATTCTTGTGTGTTCCCACGAGTAGCAATGGAAGAGTTGGTCACCTCTGGCAGAACTGCGTATTACCAGAGGTAGGCTGATTACAATGAGGTTTCTCCCAGTTCCCCAAGGGGGTCGTTCGTAACCGCGTATCACCCTGTGGCCATTCAGCTGTTGACACGATTCCTTACAACTTAGACTGGGTAGGCTGGTTCACGGTGACATGTTTTGCAAAGGCTTTTGGGGAGTTTGAGTTCCTCTCACCCTACTTTTTTCTTCCACTTCAACTGTAGTTCGGCAACCCCGAATGTAAGGCCACATTGTCTTCCCGGACAGGGCCTCTAGCCCCTGGCCGTTCCCCTATTCGCCACCTGGCGACGCGCCCGATAGGTAGCCCAACTCACAGGATCCTAGATAGTAAAAAAGATACAATAATATTCTTGAGGTCATAGCATTCCCTTCAATTCCACAATAAATACTATTGCTGAAATTACAAAAAAATGTGAGCCTTCACGGGACGCCTGGCAGATGTGAAACATCAATAATAATATTTTGTGACCCCTGTGATAATTGTTGAGTACTAAGATATAAATAAAAAATATGTAAGCAAAATATTATTGAAAAATTTCTAATGTGCTGAGGGTTAAAATGTCTTGGTACAATCATGTCGCTGGAATTACAAAGGCTGCTTCTCAAAAGCTTGGAACACTGTTTTTTACAGCTCAGATCAGACCTTCTTTTGAGTATTGTTCTCATGTATTGAGCTCCGTCTCTAAGCATACCCTAAATCTGCTGGATTCCATCCAGTAAAAAGCCATTCGACTGATTGAAGACACGAAAATCACTTGCAACCTTGATAGTCTGGAACATCTCTTCTATAGATACTTTCACGGAAAGATTTCAAGTGACTTGCCACATTTGATTCCACCAAGAGCGGTACATATCAGAAATACGTGATGGACTGTGGCTGCTTATCGTTTTGAGGTTGAACTCAGTTTACCTCAAACTTGACTTTCTGGGAACTCTTTCATCTTGAAAACTGCGTTTATGAGAAATGAACTTCCTGAGAATGTTTTTCCAAATGAATTTAATCTCCAGCGATTCAAATCTAATAACAATCGCTACTTTCGCACAGGCACCGGTCTGAGAGCGTTTTAAGAATTTTTCTTTAGTGCTCGAGTTTTGTCCTTGAAAAAAATATAATCCAATTAGGTATAATTTTAATTAAAGTTGATTTATTTTATACTAATTTTTATCCCTATTTATTCGTGTTTGTCTATATTGTAATTCCACAAACAAGTACAGTAGAATCCGGATATAACGACCTTCAAGGGACCGGATATACTAATATGTCGTACTAATCGGACGACGCACAAAACGGATTAATTTTGTTGTAGTAAAATGCACATCAGTTCATTAGTCTTTCGTTCAGCTGTTTGGATTGCTGATCGATAGGTGAATAAAATATTTATAGGAATTACATATGCTTTATTTTAATAGTTCTTAAATATCCTAATGTACAAACATATTTACTCACATTATGTACTGTAATACAAAGAGATAAAATACACACGCAATGCACGAAAAAACTGTGTTACTAACTTAGGAAGTCTGTTATTTGAGTTTGTTTTTGACAAACTTTTGTTCGGTAGTAAGAATTTCGTAGAGCATTATGAATTCGCGACATCATTGTTTTCATAACATCATCATCCAAGTTAGTCTGAACAAACACATTGAGCGTTTCCGCAACCTTCAGAGCTTCAGAAACTCTCAAGGCTGGATAGATCTCCTCTGATGCGTCATCATCACAGTCATTATGTTTGCTACTCACGTCGTTGGCAATTATATTTTCCACAATGTTTTCATCTGGCGGAATCTTTTAATCTTTATTTTTATTTTTCATTTCTGTTAATAATATTTTTATTTGTTATTTTTCAGCTTCCATTAATATTTCAATTTTTCATTTTTTGTAGCTTGTATGTTAATTCCTTGTAATTTCAGTTTTTTGTATCTAGTAAAATGGTTTTTTAGTTCAATCTTTTTATTTTTTCAGGGATTTCAAATCAATTTATATTATATTAGACAATGGAAGTCCGAACATTGTCAACCACCTTCAAACATTTATGTGGATATTGTTATGTTTATTCATTTTTCTAGCCAAATCTGATATTTCTCTATCGATTTTCTTTTTGCCAGGAATAAACATCATTATTGTTATTATAAGTCAGTCTTTTTCTATTGAAAACATTTTGATAAATGTCGATTCATGTATAATTATAATTTAAATACAATTCCAGCAAACGAGGGTATTCATTTGAATTAATCCTAGAACTAACCATTTATATGCAAGTATGGTTTACCAAACAGGTCGATATTTCTCTGCCTTATTATATTCATTTACAAATTGTTCAGTTAGAGTGATACTGCTAGGTATAAAAAATATATCACAACTCCAAGCGCGGAAGATAGGTATATTAAGTGAAAATTCCGAAGCTTTTGGTATCAACTGCAAAATTCCAAGGCTGAAATTATCATAATAAGCACGCTTTAGGATTCCATGAACACATTAATATTCATGTGGAGTAGTGGAAATATTCATAAATTGGGGGTTGTTTTGCTATTTGCCATAATGGTGTTGAATGATTGATAATATTTCAAGAGATTTTCTTGAGATAATCATGTCTTCTGTAGAAGTTGACATAAAAGAGCACATCCCGGTGCTGAGCGACAAGTCCAAAACTACTCTCAATAACATATAAGGTGATTTTTTTTCAGAAATAAATTTGATTACATTGTTACTGCGACATCAGATGATCCAGTAGAATATGTTAGGTTAGGTCCAAAGTGAGTGGGTTTATTCGACCCTCCACCGTAACCCGCAAGAGTTTATTATGGCTCACAACTATTCACACTCGACCAAATAAGCCTAGATTTTCAACGAAGCAGATTAGTTTGTATGGTGAGTGGTCTTTCAGGTCAGATGGTGAGAGTACAGTTTTACCGAACTCCAAAAACCTGATTTGGTCATCATTTTCCAAACGGAGGTGACACACACTGTCTTCCGACAGTCCGAGTTTCTGCAAATGATGATTCAAATGACAGTGACCTGTAAGAAGACCTGTTAGACATTGTAGTTCATACAACTGTTTGGTATCAAGCTTCGAACCGTGTATAAATGAGCCAATCTTGGAAGATTTTGCCAGAAGTCCATAAATTGAACATCTGTCATCCAGATGTTCAATCTTTGTTTGGCAAAACCTGAAGCGATGCCACTGTCAGGTTTTGGTCCGATGAAGCTGCTTGTAGCACCTTCCTTTGTAAGGGAATCAGCAGCCTCATTAACTCACAGGCCAGTGTGGCCAGAAATCCAAACCCGAGACAAAATGTTGAATCTTCCTTTCAAAGAGAGTCATTTTTAGCAATTTGCTTCCAACTTAGATATTGCTTGGTAGGAGCCAAGAGCTTCCAATGCCAATTGACTGTTTAGGAATATTTTTTAATGACAATTTTTACAGACAAGAGACGAGCCCAAAAAGTTACCTCTACCCTTACTAACCTATTGGGTTTTTTTCAGAATGAAATTTGATTCCATTGTTACTGCGACATCAGTAACTAGTGATTCTAACCTTTACATAAAACTCTATTCGTCAAATTCGATTCCGTTAGTTGAGAAAATTGAATT
>WOGP01008033.1:0-11426 GCA_015342065.1 Leptinotarsa undecemlineata
TAAGACCTCGTTAGTCCTTAGCTTGCACAAGTTTCTCAACTTCTGAGAGTTGTCGTTCGTATGGGGGCGGCAGCTGATTAACGGAAAAACATATTTTGAAAACATATTTTTTAAAGAACTGTTTATCAGTTTTTGTGTCATATTTTCTACTTCCACTATTTTTTTGTCAAAATATTAGCTTCCCTAAATTGATGCAGTTTTGGCGACTATGGGATTTTGGACTATGGGTTAGTAATAATACTTATTTTGATAATTCATTTATTTCAACTAGAAGTTTCGATCAGATTTCACCGAACATTCCACTCATACATATAATATTCAATCATGACAATATCTCATTAACTTGAATGATTCATAGATCATGATAGAAACAGAACACATCAATTCAATTACGGCCATATCGATGCTCCATAACTCCGTTATTGTATCTCGCACTTCATATATCCTTGATGCTACACTTCCCATTTTTTGTTGCAAATATGGATATGATTAGAAAACAAATCTTCCGTTATTGGTAATGCAACTAACGGACATAACACTGCAGCTCAACGTGAACATGTGGTAGGCCGACATGGTATTGATATTCAGAGAATACACATTGAATTTTTCACATTTTTTGTACGCACGCAAATGGAATATGAATGCAGGGTTCGAAGTATTGAAGGATACATGGTGAGTCACATATGAGATAATACTCGTATAGTTCTGATAGGATTTCGAATGAGTCTAAGTGAGGTACATAAACTTATTCAATTAAAATTGGCCATCAGCTGGATATTTCTTCCTCCATTCCGTATCGCAAACTCTTCCTAACTCTTCACTAAATTCGTGGTCCCAATCAGTTTTTTGATAGATTCTGTAGGCTCTTTCTCATTATAGTTTCCAGCCGTTCCTGAGCTCATTAATGCATTATTAATGGGAACAAAATATGCAAACAGAGAAATTGTTGACACAAGTATAGAATATCTGCACTTTTGCACTTTCTGTATTTCTTATAGAAAAAAGTAGGAAAAGCTAGTCAAATAATGATGAATTATGTGACAAAGTTGAAAATCCTCAAGTTTTTCGCAATGATTTTAAGTAATTTCATTATTATTGAGATATATATAACCAATGTTGAAGTGAAGTTTGAAACAATTTTTGGATGCTGAGCCAACATGAGAGCAGAAATAGGATCGATGAAGAAATTAAATTGTGTCCTGCCGTACCTACACCAACTCAAATGGCAAATGATGCTTATCCAAACTACGTTACAATATACTAAAGGCAGGGGCGGCTTTAGCCCGTATAGCGTCCGTGTGCAATCAATATCCTGGTGCCCTCGTATATCAAAAAGTGCGGTCATCATGGAAAAGGTACCTACATCACGAGCGATTAAACACCGAATCCCGCTGGAATGCGTTGCGAAAGTTTAGTATCGTTGTTTTATCACGAAACCAGGTACATAGTAAACTCGATCAGTTTGTGAAGTTATAGTGAACCTGTATTGGTTCTAATGAATTTTTTTTCTTGCTGGGAGATTTGAAAATTGGTAATAGGTAGACGGTTTAGCCGATTTCAGAACCTCCCTCCGCCACTTATGACTTCAAAATGACCTCTACATACGTCGCCGGACGTAGCCAAAGTGAAATTGATGTAGTGTTTTGGGTTTGACCTTAAACGACCTTCATTCATCTAAGCGTCTATTTAAAAAATTTGAGGGTTTGTGTTTTGGGTTTGTGTTTTGGGTTTGACAAACGACCTTCATTCATCTAAGCGTCTATTTCGAAGATTTGAGGGTTTGACTTTGAACAACCTTCAGAAAGAGTACGTTTTCAGTTTGACATTGAGTGACTTTCTGCAATATCATATGCTTTTGCTGAAGTGAGTTTGAGGTTGCATATGTAATCTTTGTTCCACCCTCCAATTTTTGAAAGAACATGTGTCGCAAGAGGCTTCCGGCGCCCGGGTGTTGGGGAGTTAGGTGGCGCTTTAATAACAAATTCAAATATAATTTTTTTTAACATCGTTCTGAATTTTTATTCTAATCAGAACTGTGAAAATTGAAACAAAACTTAGTAACATAATTTACTGAATACTTATTTTTCAATGAATATTGTTAGTGGAAACGAAATCGAAAAATGGCTGAAAATGAGTTGCGATATTCGATATGTATCAGATATTGGTGAGAGTGTAAGCAGAGAGAAATATCAACCATCCAAGCATCAAAAACACCTACACATGACGCGAGCCAATCGCGAGCACCACCAGTTCGATATCTTAGCAACCCAGCCCCCTATTCGAAAGCATGAACAGTTTAAGTGGAAAGGGTTGAAATTTCAGGAGTGAATAGTTTTTGGGAAAGAAAAATTTTGGCTGTCTACTACTTCACCTTGATACAGGAAAATGTGTAATTGCTTCCATCATTCATTTCTTTGGAAGTATACGAACATTTTTTTATCAAGATGGAGTAGCAGAAAGCCAAAAACTTTCTGTCCCATTAAAAAAATATGTTGAAAAACTAATAATTTGGTTGAAAAATAATCTACAATAAGCGGATTGAGTCATAGTCCAATCCAAATTGATTCAACACTTCATCAAAATTGTTAGCTACTCGCAAAATTATTGCCAGTGGAGCTCTGCAACTTGACAGAGATATTGAAATATTGACCGGAAGTATGGAGCGGGTTAAGTTAGGTTAGGTCCAAAGTGAGTGGGTCTATTCGACCCTCCACCGCAAACCGCAAGGGTTTAAGCTCATACCTATTCTTATCGATCAAATAAACCCAGCTTTTTAACGAAGCCGAATAATTTGTACGGTGAGTGCTCTTTCATGTTGGATAACGGCTCTGCCGAACTCTAAAAACCTGATGTGCTTCCCAGCGGGGAGAACACTGTCTTCCGATAGTCCGAATCTCTGTATATGATGAATTATTCAGATGACAATGACCTGTAAGAAGACCTGTTAGACGTCGTAGTTCATCCCTACTGTAGTCCAACAACTGTTTTATATCAAGCTTCGAAGGGTGAATAACGTCTTGAAGTGAGTCAATCTTGGAGGATTCTGCCAGAAGTCAATAAATCTTCTTGCCTTCCAGGTGTTCAATCTTTTTTTAGCAAAGCCTAAAACGAAGCCAATGATAGGTTCTGGTCCAATGAAGTTGCTTGCAAGGGAGTCAGCAGCCTTATTGCCTTCCAGACAAGTATGGCCAGGAAGCCAGGAGACAATCTGTTAAGTCTTCCCATTGAAGAGAGTGATTTTTGGCAATTTGATACCAATTTAGACAAAAACCAAGAGCTTCCAACGCCGCTAGACTGTCCGAGAATATTTTTATTGACTTGCGTATGAAGTTGGATTCTACCAATCTCTGCACACAACACAATAGCGTAAATTTCCATTTGAAATACAGTCGAATAGGTTCTTAGACAGGCTCATATCTCTGACCTGGCTCTACGACAGAAAATACCTGCACTGGAACCGGAAGGTGTTTTCCCTCCATCTGTGAACCAACAACTATCTGCTCTTAATATTTCCTTTTTTCGGAGAGTCCTATCCTCTCTACTCGGAAACAGTACTTTATAAGTCAGTTCGTAGTTGACAGTTGGATGCTAAGGGGTCATTTCCAGAATGCTGTGACTTTGTGCCTTACAGTGTCAACCAACAGTCTGTTGCACTTGGCATTGTATTGATTTGTGCGAGTGGCAATGTGCACAAGTCTATATGCAGTCCATCTAGCCTCTCTCTCCAGAAAAATGTGGAGAGAAGGTAGATCTAGAAGGATCTCCATAGCCGCTGACGGTGTGGTACTGATGTCACCACTGATGGCCAGACAATCCTGTCTCTATAAGAGAGCTTCTCCTGGACCTTTTTCTATAAAGCCTTCGGCCATCAGGCAATTGCACCATATGTGATCATTGGCCTGACAATCATCATATAAATCCAGTGGATTTGTTTGAAACCCAAACTCCAAGTTTTACCACAAATCCTGTGACATGTCCATAGGGACAGTATGGTTTTGTGAAAAACTTTTTTCAAGTGAGCGTTCCAGGTGAGTTTTTTATCAAAGACAAGCCAAGATCTCCGTTCCAAATGGAATGACCTCACCATTGAGAGGAAGTGACGTTAGATCGTCCAATGTTCTCCTCCTGGTGAAGGGTATTATCAAAGTTGTGCTGCACAGACATCTGCTCCCTTAGGCACCAACTGTGAACAACGTCCTTCGTGTTTTGGAGGATACTACAAGCTACACTTCCCGTCGTAGACCTTGTCAAGATGAAAAGGGCATCTGTATAAGTTCTCAGATCTACCTACTTTTCTTCTGTCGGGGGCATCAAGTATACTATCCATCAGGAGCGACCACAGAAGGGGAGATGTATAGAGGGTTCGACGAGATGAAACACCAAATATAGTGAGTGACCAAATGAGTTAACGTTATTACTCATAGCCTTATACAAAAAAGCAATGCAAGCAAATAATTTCTCTTTTCCTGAGCTAGTATTTTAGTTTTATAGATACCACCTGAATTATTTCATCAGTTTAATTACTTATTCATTTTGTAGAAATTCATATTGAATATAGAATAATTTTTGTCTAATTTCTGATATGTTCATTATTTGTTATGACCGGTTTCAGTTCGTTAGACCATTCTCGAGTTACTTTGAGAATCGTTTCATTTTTTCAGATCATTCTCAAGTTACCTAGACCTTTCTCAAGTTTCTTGAGAATGGTCTAACAAACCGAAACCGGTCGCAACAAATAATAACTTCAGTAGAGATTGGACAAAAATTATTTTCTTCATCCACTATGGTTTATTATTATTTTCTAATTAACTGCAGTAGAATTTCCATATGACAGAATATTTCGAATTTTTCGCTACATTCAATCACAGCCTGTTTTTATTCCTTCTTTATCATTACAGTGACAGTTTAGGTTGAAATATAATCCCATGATTGAATGTCGTTAACGAACCTCGCAAAAACTGGTGAAAGTTTTGGTCGCAGCCGAAACCCCTAGGACGAATGTTTTGCACCGTGCATCTGTAACAATAACTCAGCGAGTCAAACGGGATTTATAGGTCGACAGGTGGTACACACAGTAGACTATTTAATTAATTGTGAAGTTTTGATTTATTGACTGCTAAAATACGGTCCTCGACACGGATGAATGAATTTCATTAAATTCAACGGAGTTTAACGAACAGCCGTGAAGCGTTTAAAAGAGAAAAACACTTAAACCAAAAAACGGTTGCAGTTCTCCTGGAAACATGTGAAAAATTAATACTAATGGTGGCTTTACGATTCGATGAATTTATTCGATAATCAGTAGGATACTTCGCAAAGAGCAATGGAAACAATTTTTTCATAAAACCCTGCTATACTTCAACCGAAATCGGTCGAGTGAATGAAATAACTAGTGGAAATCAGACAAAAGTGTTTTCATTAATATCTTCGAAGTGATCATGAATATCTATAATATCTTGAATTTATTAGAGCCTCTGGAGACACCCTACATTTTATTCTATGAAAGAGCGGACATTGGCAGATCAAGATCTTCAGATGATGTGGTGCTGTAGATTTTTCCGGGTTCTTCTGCAGCTGAAAAAGCAAATGCGACACTGGAATCAATGAAGTCGCTCTGGAGCGCCAATTAACTTTTGTTGTTGTTGTTTCATGATTTCATAATTTTATTACTTCATATTTCGATATATTCAAGAGAAAACAAAAGTCATCACGCGAATTCAATTTAAGACAATCTCATTTGATCTCAGATCAGATCGAGGTTATCGGATAATACTGTACAGGATCATAATTTAGAAACTTTCCAATTTCGATATTTTTCTTCTCATTAAAAAACCTTCTGTTTCATTTCGCTCTTGAAATCTCAAAATGTGATTTATCAGTTTTTGACGAGCATTTTCCGAAAAAATTTCCTTTAAAAATTACAGAAATAATTGAAACTGGCTTCAAATGAAACTTAAGGTTTACATATAATTATTCAAAAAGAAATGATTGTAATGAGATTCCTTTTAGTCCAATTTCTCAAAAGATTTGGTAGTACCAGTCCAACATTTGAGTAACACAAACAAAGTTGAATTGGTAGTTTTTTGATGATTTTTATAGTAAATTAAATGATTTCCAATCGTCAAAAAAAAGTTTGGGATACTGAACCCTAGGTTACGTAAGGTTAGGTTATCTTAGATCAAAAGTGAGTTGACCTATTCGACACTCCACTGCAACCCACAAGGGTTTATTGTGGCTGGCACTTATTCAAACTCGACCAAATAAACCAAGCTTCCGAACGAAGCAGATTAGTTTATATGGTGAGTGATCTTTCAGATCTGCTCCATATCTTTTAAAGAGATCAAGATATCATGCATTCTGTTCTGAACAGTAACGAAGCTGTTTTCGAACTCCTTCTGAAAACTACATTGGATATTGTCTAACAGATTGGTTGTTATTCACCTTTTGAAATAATCAACACCAGCAGTGAGTTATGTTTCATGATTAACGGTTTTAAAATGTCCCCAAAGAAAGAAATCTGAAGGAGTTGAAACAGATGATTTCGGAGATCCTTCAAATGTTCACGATCCGGCAATCCATTAATGGAAAAAGTATTTGTTGGATTACTGATGGAGAGAAACAAGTAAGGTGGATCATTGTCCTACTGAAAATGTAATAAATCCTGTTTCACAACCTAAATTACCTTTTGCTTCAAATTATTTTCAATTCGTGGAATATTGGAGGATGGATTGATCAACCATCGAGTTCACTTGAAAAACTGAAATTCACACAATAATATCAGCCCAAAACTGATTTTTGGCAATGTTGAATATGCCCTTCTCAGAAAATATACGTGTATTCGGTACATTCAGTGAAAATAATCGTTAAAACACATATTCAGCAAAATATTACAGATAGCTTTGATTAGGTAACACATGGGTTCACTCTAAGGGTAACTACATTTCATTTGAATATAATTTCTTTTATGGGTTTTCAGATCTCAGAGATAAGTGTAATATTGCCGTTTATAAGTTCCACATTTTAGCTTTTTCTGATACCAGATAGAAGAATATTACAACCAAATCAAGAATATATCTGTGACTAACCTTCCGATTTGTTTTTTTTTTCACTGAAAAGAACAGTCAACCTCAGTGCGTATACTACATAACTACCCAATGGATGAAAATCTTGTTAATTGTTTCCTGAAGTGAGTGCTATGAATCGCAAGTTGAAAAGAGATAACTCGTAACTCCTTAGCTCGCGAAAATAACTACTTTCGAGGGTTGTCATTTGTAGTCTGAACTAGAGCGACAGCTGATTAAAGGAAAAACAGACTTGTTAACCGATTGAAGTGATTACTGCACAAACAACAAATAAAACGTATAAATATTTTTTAAAAAGTAAAAATTCGAGCTATAAGAATTGAACATTCATCAGTAAATGAATTGGTGGTCATAAATTAATGAATAAGGAAGGAGAATTCCAAGTCCTTTTTACGTGTATTTTTTTGCCACAGTAACAGCTTGGGCATGTTTCAGAATCGAAATTACTCATTCAATCTAATTTCTTCGTGAAAATCAATTTATTTATTTTCCCTGTTGATGTTGATGTACAAACCAAAATTTTTACCTAAATTTGAATACTGATACTTCAAAACATAATTGAAGTTGCTGAGACGAAGTACTTTTTTACTCAGAATACGAAAAAAGTAGCTTCTTTTGTTTAAGCGAGTAACCGAATTTTGATGAGTTGTAGCTTGTCCCTCCACCATTATTTTTCTCTATTAATAGGTTATGCTAATAAGATAATAGATAAAAACTGGAAATTCGTTATGTAACTTAAATTTGGCAAGTTAAACTTGCTCCTTCGCCATTATTTGCTATTTATTCACATAAAACTAGGGATTCGTGAAGTCACAGGGAATAGAATATATAATATAACTCACCATTTGACTTTTAATTGAGAGTTCAACTCGATTTTGACAAAGTCAAGTACTTGAGGCAATTTGAGAAGATCAAAACAATTTTAGGACGAATTCCAAAACAGGGATCATCTAAAGCAGATTTTTTTATAAAAAACACTTTTTTACTTATAAATTGAAAACTCAGTAGTAACCGTTAGTTGCAGTAACATTTCTAAACAAATTTTGTAATTTATCCATATTCATTTGGGAATCCTTCTTGAGTTTCATGGGAGTAAACATCTGCAAAACCAAGGACAATATAATATTGTGAGTTTCAGTAATGAGTTATTATGATTAATATATACCTAGTCTCATGCTCGCTGTCGTATCTACCATATAAACATATCCTATGCTAATAAAACAAATTGAAACCCACTTGAGTGGTGAATCTCTCTATCATCCTTATAGTTTCCATATTGAAATTGATTATATGGAAAATAAAATGAAGTAAATATGCAATAATATTCCTTCTTGAATCGAGAAAGACATTAAACAAGACGTATTTCATATTACAACATGACTGTTGATCAAATGTCATCGGCAGTTGTATAATAAGAGAAATAAACATTTTTGAAAAGTATGGCAAAGTAACAAGATTAAATATTTAAATATACTTAGATTCCCTCTATTAGTGATTATAGTATGGAAGAATTAGACAGAAAGCTAATAGTACTTAGTTGATGACGAAAGAAAAAATCGACTTTGGTACCATAATTCAAAAAAATTTGATGAATTTTTCAAGGATAAGTTGTTTTTATAGTGTGAGGTGAAATAAAAATTTAAAATCAAAATACAAAAACATGAAAAACGTTAGGACAGAAATATATGAAGTGAAATAATATCAAACATATAAGGAATAAACAATAAGTATGAAATTCAAAAATATACGGAGGCTAATTTGTAAACAAAATGAAGTAAGGTCAGCGGAAATGAAACTGCATTAATATATAGGTGAAATATCAATAAATATAAGAATAATGAAATGAATGAATGAATAAATGAAGAATAATTATTGAAAATACAGAAATTGAATGATCATAAAAAAGATTCCAAACCAAGCTACTACACTTTTCCATTGTAAGTATAGATAATCGTCTTCGGGTAACCAACAGCTATCAGCATTCATATCCCACTGACCACTGATCAAAATGTCTTGAAATACCTTAGTTTGAGACCCTAATTCTTTATTTCGTGTTTTAACAAATTGTCCGTTTCTTATTTCTTATGAATACCAATTATTTTCTTTTTTATTTTGCATATTTTTGACATTTTAACTATTCAACCTATTTCATATCTGGTCACAATAATTTTGTTTCTATACGAATTAGCGTTTTCACATTTTTTTATTTCATACTCATTGACTTTTCTTCACAATCATGATATTGTTTACCTTTTAAACTGAATCATATATTCAATATTTCCATCAACTATTTTTCTCCTCACTTGTTTCGACAATTGAAATCCGAAAATACAGCTGAAAATATGATAGTGATATATGAAATGACCAGCTGACTACTGAGAAAATCATGAACTTATTATGTATTGAAGAAAATGATTAATTTCGCAAGAGTATTAAACATTGCTGTATTCCGTTAATTAGCCATTAAATACGAACTAATGGCTTATCGTGCTGCTTAACGAGAATAGCTAGCCAGCATCCCTGTATGCGGCAAATTCTTGCAATTTTCGGCTTCCTCTAACGTAGCTAATGTTTAGATTATTGCTCAAATTGGAGTGTGTTGCTGGTGATTAGCCTAATTGATTATTAATTCGTATATATTCGTCTAATGAAGCGACTAGATATGATATTAAATTGAAGGAGGTATCTACATTCTTCAAAAATTCTGAAAATGTGAATTTTTTGTTGTAACTGATATTAAATGACTTCAATTAAAACTATATTGAAGTGAAAATGGATTCATAAATATAAATGTCAACGTTTAATTCAATTTTGGAAATTGAGCAAACTTAAAGGGGAATAAAGATCAATTTTACTTTTATCGATTTCATGATTGAATGCATATGTATGAAAACCTATGACTCATGACTTATGAAAACTCCATTTTATAAAAAAAGTTGATCTAGGTTTAGGTAGTATCAAAATGAAACATTTTATAGTTCCCCGACATTTTCAATCTAATTCTGTCAAGAATTGGATTGCGATAGTCTGATGGTATTTGTTATAGACTACTCGAAGTGTAGATTGTATAAAAAAATTAAATGAAATTATAAAACTGCTACGTTAAATTCGAAACAATCTGTCGATTTTTGATACGGATATTACGAAGCGAAATTAACCTAGAAGATTGATAACTTATTCAGATCTTCTGAACCGAACTCTTTTTTAAAAATTTTGGTGATAAACGATGAAGTTTATTGTCAACGTTTCGAATTTCATTCAATCCATCATTAGGGGTCTAAAATGAAATATTTTTTCATCTCCATGTGGCGGAAAAAATATCAAAAGATGATACTTACCACACATTACTTTATGAATGTCAATATAGGTACGAATATGACAGAATTGGCCGATACCTAATGAAAATTCATAACTGATGTATTCAAAAAACACTTCATTGTAAGATTTTCACTGAACAGTTTTCTGTTTAGTGAAAATCTCACAATAAAGTGTTTTTTGAATACGATACGTTCGAAAACAAATGAAAATAACATGAATCTCATAGTATCATAGACACGTTAATGATGAATATGCTATCCAGAAAATATCACTAATTCGAATTGGGCGTTTTTGATTCCCATTTTCAATGGGAAGCAAAAACTCCAGAGTCATTTCATCAAGAATCGTAGTGTTTATTTGAATGCTCAATATCAAAATCAAGTTGCGAACCATTAAATGGATTATTTTTGTATGAAATTTTGAAATTGAAATGAGAATTTCATCATAATAAAGGTTTTTCTAGTGATATCTGAGAAACATCTATAAAACGAACAAATATTTCACAAATTGGTAAGGAAATTATTAAATTATAAACAAGAGATTTCCACTCAATCCAATTAATCAGCAACCATCCGGGAAGTAGCCATTTCTTGGGACTAGGCCGGGAAGAGGCACATCGTTGTCATTGTGAAAATGAAAATTTAATTACCTATGATTTTGATACATACAGTTGATAATTAACATAGCAACGAAATTACAACTTACAGCTATTTGAAATTAGTTAACATTTTGATTATTGACAGTTCACATGGCTTTTGTAATTTTCGATAACCATCTGCAATGGGCAAGTCATACATAATTATTGTCTAATAAGCTGTGAAATAGTTGCAACAGTATAAAGTTTAAGAAAGAGCACTGCAGCAAAAATGTCTTGCTTAGACTGTACTTCACTCCAACATGAAGTATGGTGTACTGAATTGAGGAAAAAGTGCCGGTATTCTTGAAAATAGGCAATTCGAATTATGGAAAGTTGATATTAGAACCAGTTGTCGTCAATACTTTATAACTCTTGCTGTATTAACAGTT
>WOGP01008034.1:0-11426 GCA_015342065.1 Leptinotarsa undecemlineata
ACATTCGTTGTGGAATAAAAATCAGATATCATTCACATGAGTTCTACTTTAAATGAATGCTAACAAATTGCACTTACATGGAACACTGCCATCCTCACTGGTATACATATATGTTTCATCTTAAGACACTTGTCCCAAGGCTCGTCAGTACCAAATTGGATAACATTATAGAATACACACAATCCTTTCATGAATTATGATTTTTTTGTATCAAGATGGAGTAGTAGAAAGCCAAAAACTTTCTTTCCCAAAAATTAATCACTCCTAAAAATATAACCCCTTCAATTCAAACCAGTTGTTATGAAAGATGCATTAAATTCGTTGGTTATAGCTGTTTTATTAGTTAACAAGTTTTCACTAGAATCGATGATAGAGTAAATTTTTTCCGCTTTTTCCTGGTACTAATCTAGAACATATCTAGATTCCGGTATCTCTCAGGGATCCAGCCTGGGTCGTCATTCGTTTTTATTATTCAATTATGATTTATGTGAAACTTTAGCTTGTGAGCAGTTTTATATGTTTGTTGATGACTTTAACTTATTTTCTGTAATTGAAGAAGTGTAAATCTTCAATTCTAATTAGAATTTCATGATACTTGGTAGATTGAAACTCAATGCAGATGAATCTTGAGTTATACGTTATATGTATGTAATTCAAAATTGGCACCTTTTGACATGAAATTATACGATAGACCTAGAGGTAATATTTGATCAAAAATTATTACTTGAAAGACATAAATGTTACTGGAGTTTTTCCCAATACCAAACCGTTATTATAACACCTCGGCACGTATTTCGATCACCAAGTGATCATCTTCAAGGGGAAGATCAAGAGATATTTCACAAAAAGATTCTGAGTCTTTTAGAGTTTATGGCTTAATAGTTAGAAATCACAGAAACTTTCATGATTTTGAAGCTATGAAGCTGTTGTATTACACCTACATACATTCGAAGATCGAATATGCAAGTTTCGTCTGGAGTTCATTCTATGGAATTCATAATCTATGAATTGAAAGAGATCAAAGAGAGTTTTAAAATTTTTTTATTTTCAGAATATATGTTTCTTACCCACAGAGGGATATAAGTAAAGATTAAATATGAGTACGCTATGAACTTTTCAGTTTACAACATTCTTTTAGCAAATAGAACTCAAATATTCGTTCTGTGACTCCTATACTACCCCTCTTCTCATTTTGAAACCATCATTTGGTATTTCGAGAAGGTCATTTTTAGTTCGAACCCCATACCTGTTAAAATTTTCTTGAGAAATAGAGTAACTTTCATGAATCGATATTCTAAAATTGTCGAAACTTTCTAACATCGTTTCACTTTATTACTGAAAAGTTTTCAACTATTGAAGAAACTTCAATTCAATTCAGAGCGGAAGCATAATATACAATTAAAGAATAAATGAAAAAGTTCTGAAATTAAGTTGAAACCTACAAATCAAAAATGTCTGATTTTTGCATAACATTCGTTTGTACAGATGTAAAACTGAATCTACTCACTTTAAACTTAACAAAATATCTTAGCTGTGACATATCTATTTGTTGTGTTCATTATTTGTATTTGAAAAATAGATACTCATTCGTATTTTCACCCTGTAATTAATAAAAAATTAACGAGTAAACACCATTCATCTTCATATGCATCAGTTTGATAGATACCAGTATACTTTATGTATAAAAACAGTGAGTGAATGATATTCTCGTCTTCTGAACATTAAAATATGGTTGCACTATAACATCTCATAATGTTTTCGGAAACCCAAAAGAACTGATTACTGTTTTTTGTTGATCTATTCTAGAGCACGTATGTTCCAAATGAAACTAGATATACTTTGTTAATAGGAAGCATTGTACATGTCAAGTTGACATTTCTCCCACGTGTATTGTCGAAAGAACAAATACAATCTTTCGAAAATCGTCCTGGTTAGCATTTTGTGGTTTCTTTACATACGTTACAAGTTATTAATTCAAGAAACTAATTAGGATGTTTGCCGCTGGGTGCCATTTAAAATTCGCCCCTGCATGAGATGGACTGTTCTCATATAAATTGTTTGAATGTTTTTTCAACCTAATAAAATTACCATTTTCTGTAGGATATGCATGAAAATCTGAATTGTAGAGATGATTGCCTAAATATTTTCAATACTCCTTTTTGGCCAACAAAAATGTTATTTACATATGTGGAGCAGCCTAAACAGTAATACTGTAAGAAACTTGGTAATAAGTGACAGCATAATAAACATTCATCAGTACTAAAGGCCATTGGCTAAGATCCAAGTGTAGTAATGAAGGTGGATAAAAGCTGCCTTATAACATCATAACTACAGTTCACTTTCTTTCTGACCTGACTCACACCCGACTCCCAAGTCATGTTGCTATCACCTTTAGGTACCAAGGAATTTAGTACATTCTGACGAAATTATATCATGACCCTTACTCTGACTCGAAAATCGGCAATTTTCCTGATAGTTCTGGAATAGAACTGCATTGAAGCAGTCTTACTAGGTGTATGAAGGTTATTTTCCAGGTTTTATGGCCGTGGTCTGCAAGTTTTTATTCCTGACGTTTCGCCTACTGCTGCGGCAGACAGCTATGTAGTAACGGTCGCAATACTCGAACTGGTGCCTTGGTTCTTGTTTCTGTCGTATCCAAACTATCAACTACTATTTCCGAATCGAATCGAATACCTTTATTCATCTCTTATTGTTTGTTTGGAGCTCGACGAATCTGTAAACCTGAGGGTTTGCCTGAAGAACTAATTGACCTGAAAAATGCATTCAAACGTAATGGGTAGAATAATTTGGAATTGTTCTGACAAATCATTGATGACGAGCAGGAGCATCAGATGTCCTAAGATGTATCCCTGAGGGACACCATAAACATTACCGTATGTATGTAATTGCAAAAAATCATATTGAAAAGAGATTACCCCACAGTAGGAAGTATTTCAATTTCGATAACATTTTGAAATTCATTGTATGATAAATTCCAGAGATCTACAGAAATAGTTTTGGCTTTAGATGGAGTTCTTTAACTGAGCACCAAAATTCGACTACAATTAAAAGGTTGTCTGACTCAGCTTTTGACTTTATACTTCTTCAAATTTTAACCAAAAATATGGGAAAATTCCATAACGATGTGCAAACTTGCGAAACTTCGAAGTGCACCAAAGCAAATGTTTCATGTAAGTGAAATTTTATAAGGAACTATTTCATTATTACATTTTCTAGTATTCTAATGAACGCCATCTGTTTCAATTCCATGACGATTGTTTAAAAAATAAGTGATTTTCGTATAAATCAATCTTTATATGAAAGTAGTTGTATCTGAAAGAAGTTTATATGTATGGTTTACACTACACATCTTTGTGAAGAGTATTCAATAGAGATACTTTTTTCTCTCTTTTCTTCATGAATTTCTCAGATTTTTTTTCAATTTTTGGAAGTGAATCTCTCCTAAAACTACTTCCCTTTCAATTAGGTTCCTATGAATATTAGAGAGACTTGGAAGCTTTCATTTGAAGTATTTGAAGCCCAAAAATTAATCACTTCTCAAAATATAACACCTTCAATTCAAATAAGGTTCCTTTTGGCTAGGATTAAATCAAATAGGTGAATGAATGTCATTACGATGTTATCGATGACACGAGCAGATCAAGCTTATTCCGTGACATTAAAAAATCTCAATTCATGAATGAATTGTGTGTATTTTCTATACTGTTATCCAATTTGGTACTGAAGAACCTTGGGGCAAGTGTCTTAAGGCGAAACCAGTGAGGATGACAGTGTTCTATATAAGTACAATTTGTTACCATTCATTTAAAGTAGAACTCATGTGAATGATATCTGATTTTTATTCCACAACGAATGTTTGATATACAAACTGAGTAAATAAAATTATCTTCTGTATAATTCAGTGTTCATACAGAAGTATTTGTTTCGAAAGAATTTTTTCTTTCGTGTAATTCAATGTTTATATGAAAGTAGTTGTTTCATGAGGACTTTTTTTCAGTTTGTGTCTGAAAGTTACTTCTTTGCATGATCTACACATCCATGTATAGAATTATCTATTTTCAAATTGATTACTTCCTTCCTTTCTTTGAAAGATTTTCTCGTCCCTTTTTTTGTATCAAGGTGGAGTAGTAGAAAGCCAAAAACTTTCTTTCCCAAAAAGCTGAAATAGTTATAAAAATACTCTCAAAAATAGACAGGTAGATTTGATTTGATCCAACCAAAAAAGATTGTTCATCACATTGAAACGAGATAAAAATTAAATCAGCAACTAAATTGCCCCAATGTACGAAAAGTTTGAAAATAATAGTTACCTGGACGGAGTTTTTTTCAACATGAAAATTTGGTTGCACTAAAACATTTGTGAAATACGCGGAAAAATGCCAAGTTGACACTTTTCCGCGTGTATTGTCGGTAGAACACATACAGTTTCCTGATAATTGTTTCATTTAGCATTTATGTGGTTTCGTTACATGCGTTACGAGCAATTAATTCACGAAGCTAATTATAAAACGTCTGCGTAGGTCATGGGTGGCATGAAATATGGGTCTGAGAGGCCATTTAAAATTTAAAGTCCGATGATACACTATGTATCCCTTCTAACTGTCGTCAAATAAGCGATGCGGTTGGGGTTGTTTGGATGAATGAAGTCGAGAGATGTCGAAATCATATGGGACGGCTTCAGGAATTTCGAACCGGTTTGTACTGTTGCCCAGGGTTGCCAACAAGACGTGAAATAGGCAAACATCTTCGTATTACAGTATCTTCGCGCATAGCTTGCGTTCACTATAGAAATTATTCCAGTGAATTCGCAATGAACAATGATTGTAATTTGAGCCATGGATGTAGAAGTATTTTAACCTATATATTTTACTAAATAGCTATTTATGATATGAGTGTTGAAAGTAACGTTTTATTTTGTGAGTGAAAAAGTTTTCACAAACAAAATTAAACTCACTTTCAACACAAATATCATACAGAGTATTTTGTACAACTGTCCTGTTGTCATTATAGACCAGATAATCTAATTATTATTATTTCTATTGAATCACACTTTGACATTTCTTGCCAGTTAACTATTTCCAGGTTACTTTTAACACTATCGTTAAAAATATACTCAACACGCTACTTTGTAAACATCATCTTTCAATACTCTTGACAAAAATGTAAAATGTATTATTGTGTTACTGTCATTAAAAGTACCATTTTCAATGGTTGTCAGGAATATTCGAAGATAATGTTTACAAAGTAGCGTGTTAAAAATATTTTTAACGATAGTATTAAAAGTAACCTGAAAATAGTTAACTGGCAAGAAATGTCAAAGTGTGATTTAATAGAAATAATAAGATTATCTGGTCTATAATGGCAACAGGACAGTTGTACAAAATACTCTGTATGATATTTGTGTTGAAAGTGAGTTTGATTTTGTTTGTGAAAACTTTTTCACTCACAACATAACTAGTGTTAAAAAAATTTTAACACGATTTTTTTCGACCAAATAGGAATAAATAAAAACATAATAATTCAATTTTCAAGAAAGTTTCATTATGAAGAATATATATAGATACAATTGAATAAAATAAATAAATAAAACACATGAGCTGTAAACAATACTGTTTATTGGTAACCAGGTGTTTTGGTGTCACCTGACACGGCCACTTCCCAGCAAACATGAAAATAGTTAACTGGCTAGAGATGTCAAAATGTATTTTTATAGAAATAATAAATGTACCTATTTCATTATGAAACCAGGACAGTTGTGCAGAAAACTTTGAATGATATTTGTGTTAAAAGTAATTTTTATTTTGTCCATGAAACTTTTTCACTCACAAAAAAAAACTTAATTTTAACACTCATATCATAAACAGCTATTTTACTTTTTAGTATCACATGTAGAGTGGGTGAAAAATATAGGATAAATATTTTGCAAAAACTTTGACAGTTATGTAAACATACATAACTCAAATTTATTTGCATTGGTGGTGCTATAACAGATGATTCTGATGTGGATAAGAAATAGTTCGTATGCGACAAAATATTTGATGTAGTTTATACTGTTCAAATACTATACAATTCCAAAAATTATATGACGAATTCACTAATTCTGAAGGAAAATTGTTAGTGATGATGAATTGAATTTCTCGTATTTTTTCATTGAATTACAAGTTTCGTAAATATATACACTTGATTCTGAAAAGTTTTTGCATCATACAAATGGAAATATTTGTAATCTGTCTATGCTAAAATGATATACTTATATCTTTATTCACTGAAAATAACACAATAATGAAACGACAGTGCTATCAATAGGGTTATATAATATCCTGCGAGATGTACAGTATACATGATGTGTGACAGATCAATGCCACAAATGATTCCAGAAACCACAATATTTTACAGGAACAGGTAGTGAAAATACAAATATTTACTTATGCCCATATCAGTGTAAATCAATGAAATTTTGAATAGAATCACAAACAATTTGAAAATATAGATACCTGACCAATAATCCGGTGATAATTATTCAAATCCCGTTATTATTGTGCACCATTTTCCTATTCTCAATTTAGGTAATTGTCCTATAAATTTAGACTTATTTTCTACTGTGCTTTTCCATTTTTTGCATATTTTTTGAGTATTTAACATCCTACCACTTGGTTGCAGCAGATAAGTTTCATTTAGGAATCACACGTTAGTAAGTAAGACCTCTTTAGACATTCGCTCGCATGTTTCGACTTTTGAGAGTTGTCGTTTGTTGGGGGACGACAACTGGATAACGCAAAGACATATTTCAATAGACAGAAAATATTTTAACAGATTTTAGCAGCAGGCCCATTGTCATCCAGTGTTACATTTCAGTGAACATTTCATGTCCTGTGTACCAGTTACCGATTGATCTATGCCGATAAATAATAATGTACTAAAAAATGTATCCAAACAGATTTGCTCTTTTCTTATTGATTAGACGCGATCTGCAGGTTTTTGGGCCTCAAATTTCGCAGTTGCAGTTGAAACATTCGGCTGATGACCCCAAAAAATAGCAAATAATTACAAACCGGCCGTGAATGTTCACACCAATATCATTTCATCTGCTGTTTGTTTAACTTTATGCATTTCTATTGAAACTTCAGGCACGGAGAGCTTTTTTTAAGGTTATGTTTCGAATTTTTTCGATCAGATGTCGCAGATTTTTCCCACCAACCTCGCGCAAAGATACTTCATGGGATTGGCAACACTGCTGTTGCCGTTCGTGAGACAGTGGTTCAGGTGCTTGGATTTACTGTTCCAAACGATGAAAGTGAATACTTGACTGTATCGAACCGCCGATGCCGTGAATAATAACAATAATGATATGAAGCGAGGGCTTCGAGGAGAGTCCCTTTGAGAGCCGAGACAAGTGTAAAAAAGAAACGGTTACGTATTTTTACATTACAGTTTTTCGAGTGAAATCACACCATACTTTTTCTGTTAGTTATATCAGAATTATTCGAAAATTAAATCCGTTTGTGAAGGATACAAATTTTTCTTGGTTTCGTTATTCTATTTTGAATAATTTGAAAATTGATGGCGAAAAAATTGAAAACTGCAGTCGGAACGATTTGAACTCACGATCACTGGTTCATAAACCTAAAGTTCAACCACCGCTTCACTAAGCTTTTTAGAAATCAGTATATATGATGTAAAACTATTCGTGTTTCAAACTATACTTTTATCGTTATTATCATTAAGTGACGAACTTTTGAAAAATAATCAATTTATTCGGCACATTTTTTTCGTTTTTAGTTGGGAACTGAATTTTTCTCAACGAACTGTCAGTTCAATGATTGAGTGGGTAGGTATGTTGTTTGAGAACAATTTTGAAGTACTTAGGTAATAACTCAAGACTCGCTTACGAATGAAAATGTTTCAAATACAATTGTAAAGAATGAAGAAAAGAGAATTGAAACTTCCTATGTTTTTAACCACTTTACCTGATATTATTATATACAGTTCGGAGATATTTATTGTTTTGGAGAAAACCGATGCCTGGGTTTTTGTGGCATTGAATTGAACCTGCTGGTTATTTTTACTTCAATTCGTCGTCAGCAAAGCAATGTATGGAAGACAATATAGATCCCTGTGGAACACCAGCATTGATGGTAAAAGTATTCGAGAAATATTTATCGACGTCCACTTACAGGGAATGTTTGTTCAGGAGGCTGAAAAGCAATACACGAAAAAGATCCGACAAGCCATAACTTCGAAGTTTGGCCAGCAAACTCTCATGTCACACACGGTCAAAGGCCTTAGAAATATCAAGCGCAACAGCTCTTAACTCTCCATGTTTCTTGATTACGTTAATCCAAATATGGGTGATATACGATAGAAGGTCGCCTTTCAAATATTTGAGAATATGATGGTTTACGGCTTCCTCAATGATTTTTGATATCACTGATAGCAGAGCGACTGGTCTATGGTTATTTGGAAGATTGTTTGTGACCTTTTTGGGAATAGGCTAAACGTGAGCAATCTAACAACAAAAAGGAAAAACTCCTTTTCTGTAAGACCGGTTGGAAAGTCTGGTTCGAGTATATTTGCGTACTTTTTGAGTACGATACATCAGTACCTGACGCCTTGTTGATATCGAGCTGTTTCAGAATTCGCCTGACTAGACGATGTCGAAAAGTAATTTCCGGCATTGTGGATTGTGGTGTGGGAATAGTAGGTAGTGCTTTTTCCAGAAAATCGACTATAGAGTGGGACAAAACATGTTCAGCTACTAGATTTGCTTTTTCTATGGCTGTTGTTGCAATTCAACCATCCGCTTGTGTTAGTGATGGAATTGTGAATTTTGTAAAGTTTTTATTAACAGCTATCAACCAGATGGATCTAGACCCGTTGAAATTAGCAAGCAGTTTATCCCTAATTCTTTGATTTTGAAGTTCTTTGCTTTTTTAGAATTATTCATAACATTTTGGAAAATATCGAGAACATTTTTAAAGATTACTGAAAACCAGATACAATTATATTAAAAAAATTGATAAAACAGACATCAGACATGCAGACATATACAACCAATTCTGTAAAAAAAATTGTATTCTTTTCATGTTGAACATTGAATTTAATGCAACAACAGTTGAAAAACTGAAAAAATATACCAGAAATGTTCAACAAATAATAACAATGTAAATTACTTGAATAACAAAATTAGCAAGACGGTAGATATGATTCAGAAATTACGTATATTTATATAATTGAAGAAAATTGAATAGAAAAATTTCTCGTTAGAATATTTGATTTTGAATTTTATTATAATTATGACGAATAGATGTATTTTTTCAAAATAATTAGTTTTATCAAAGAATGAACATATACTAGAGAAATATTATAGGCTGTTCCACTCTGTTTCGAAATAAAACGAAGAGGTTCATTTCATAGTGGTGTAGAAATAATTTGACCCCAGTTAAAATGATAATTGAGATACCGGTACAATTATTTGTATACTACAGATACGTTTTATCGACAAAAACGGTAAAAAATGGATGTTCATCAAATTAATATATATTAGTTGAGGGTAGCACTGAAACCCTTGGAAACACTTCAAACATCTGGTCTGGACTGGTTTCGATACTGTTAGTATTCATCAGAATGACAATAACTCTTTGGTATTGTGAAATTCTTGAAAATTTAGACGAATAATCCTTGTATAATTGGAATTCATGAATCTGGGACTTTATGACCCGTCTCATTCGAGCGTTGAAATCTCCAGATAGAAGTTTTGTTCTTCTTGAATACTATCCATATTGGCGAAGTGAAAGGTTTCAATTTGTGTGAGTTCACTACCAGAATACAAATAGACTCAAAGAAAGACAATTATTCATTATTCATGAGTACCCAACTTGATATAATATTATATACAGTGTCTGTCAAAAAGTTCATTTTGAAATTGGATTTTGACTATTGAATTTTCGGCAACTAGATTTTTTACAGATCATAAGGTATATTCTGGAGATAACTAGATGAGTACTATACAAAACGGGTAAATATACTGAGTGATTATTAAAACAATTACAGTCATCGGATAATAGGTTCAAAAGTTGAGGTAAAAGAAGTATTGATCAAATTAACGTTATAGAAAAAGAATGAAAAGTGGAAGAAAGTTGCAATTAATCCATTCAGAATATTCTAGTTTGGACTCTAATTCATGTTTATATTATACAAGGCTTGACAAAACAATTTTACATCATTTTCGAAACCTACAAGCCATTATTGTGGTATACACGATAAGATCAACATATTGTATAAATTGATGACAAATAATTTGCTTGTCAAGCATTAAAATAATACTCTGTCTGAATGGAAGTTCAATAAAAATCCGCTATGGTATAGCATCAACTTTTTAATTTTTGTTGATTGGTATAATAAGTGACTACCATACCAAGAATTAAGTAAATTATACTCATCTGTGTTAATTTTTCATGAACAATGTAAACATAGCTCACAAATATTCACCTACATAAATATATAAATTTAAGTAAAACAACTTCTATAACGAGAGTTCAACAATAACTTTTAAAAAGTTTCCTATCTGGAAAAAAAATTAAAAAGTTAGGCCAAAGATATACGTCCTAAAACTTATAAAATTATCTATAAAAACTCATCTACGTCAATGAACTACAAACATAAAAATAAACTAAAATCAAATAATCATTCAGGAGACAATTTTACATATATGATCCTCAAATGTTCAACTTTCAGTACGCCCTGTATAAGTCATGGCAAAATGTGGATATCCAATACTAAATGCGCAAGCAGAAGGTCCACATCAATCTTCATCTGTATCTTTTCGACTCCACACAGTTGAATGGAATAATCAAGACATCCTTGTTTGAAATATCAATAGTCAATGACAAATGATATATTCAACACTTAATTATGGGATTTTGACTTATTAATATTGTTTACTTGCTGTTCATTTCGATCCGACATGTATGTCCACGAGGAACTGAACAATACCCAATTAAATTCTGTATTCTTTAGATCATAGCAGTTCATCCCAATTAAATTCTGTATTCTTCAGATCATAGCAGTTCATATATGAATTTCAACATAGGAGAATATATAATCAATTACATATCGATCATCAGAGGAACGAATAATAGTAAGTATTGTAGTTGTTGTTTTGGCTGAAAAGTATGCATACTTGTTTTAAAAATTGGTAACTTCTATGTACTAATTTGGTTTCAAATCAAATTCTGAATTATAAAACGCAACGCCTAAAATCAATGTGAGAAACTACACCGACGGTCTTGAACCAGTTTTTTATAGTTTGGTTTTCGATAGGAACATCATATTTGAAGTGTGTCTTCTAGGTGGGAGTCCGTTAAATTCGAACGATATGTGTTTTTCAAACTTATAGCTAGTTTCTT
>WOGP01008035.1:0-11426 GCA_015342065.1 Leptinotarsa undecemlineata
ATATTAGATTATTATTTTAAAATACGGTAAATTAACATCAAAAATCGACGTGTTTCAGGATTATTTCTTAAAATGACCTGTTTAGGTAAAAAAGAATTTGTTCCATACTTTACGGACAGTGTATATTTCGGGTTTTTAATTGATTTGATAATTTCCATGGCTTCCAACAAAATAATTTTCTCACCTTTGTTAAATGTGTATAGGATTTTGATATTATTTTTATCTTGTGTTTTGATTATTGTAGATGTTCATTCATTGTAGAGCCTCACGGAGCCTTATGTCAAAATTTCTAAGGAATTAGCCTGTATATACTACAGAGCATTTCCCACACTCCCCTATGCTATTAGATTTCAAAATGTATTAGTTAGTTTTTATACTTGATGAAACCCGAAACCGGTCTTAAAAATAAAATGACTAGTGGAAAGTAGACAAAAGTGATTTTATTGATTTCATTAAATTGAAAACCTTCAAGTAGTTCAAATAACAACAGTTCACTTTTCTATTTGCATTCTACAAAATTTCATAAGAATTCTTTTCTTTTCATTTCTCATTACATACTTCCAGTACTTTTCAATACTTTATAGTCCCCAATAAATTCAATTTTTTTTGTTCGCGTGGTACCACTGTTAAACCAGATGAGCCCATGATCCCATAATTTTCAATTTCATCCTCGCTAAGGACACTTTTCTGTATAGTATAGTAATTTAAAATGACTTTCTAGCAATAAACATCGATCATAAAATCGTAAACGTCAACAGATACTCATTTGGAATATTAAACTTATTTATTGCACATTATGGTTTGGTGCATGCCCAGAATCGTATACAGTTTGGGCCAATATTTATGGTACCCTAGCCAGAACCGAACAAAAACGCAATAAAGGTAGGTGAAATAAAAAATCTCAGTTCGAACTAGAAATTACAAAAAATATAGACATGTAAGGCTTCTCAAATATAAGAATTGTGATATTATATATTTGGGGATATGGGGATTCTCAAGCTTCTTCCTGTTGATTTGACAAGCTAGACATGGCTAGAATTACTTGTTTTACAGATTGTCTGAGCAATATCATATCAACTAATTTTGCCTACGTAGCTCAATAAGAGATTGAAAGGCATTCATTTCTCAAAATCATTTATTCTCCATAATGATTATCATTTAAAAATAATTTACCGATAATATTTTATACATTGCGAGGGCATCGGAACATTTTCCTGAAAATTTTATTTACTAAATTCCATGTTTGAAGTCGGAATTAAATAAAATTCCGAGTTCAAAGTCGGAATTTGAAAATATTCCGAGAGTGAAATTGGAATTCAACAATATTCCGGAAACTAAATCGAAATTGAATTATATTTTCTTCAAATTCTGACTTCAAATTCGGAATTTACTGATTTTTTTCATTATACCGCATGGCCCTTACGTTTCATACATATACATTCGACCGGAAACCTCAAACAAATGAAAATAAATGAAAAATGTATTAGGAAAAAATCGAAATAATATTTTGAATCCTGACTTTTGCTTCGGTATCGGTTCTAGAAAGAACTGAGAAATTCAAATACTCAGGGATCATCATAGACCCGGATTCAAAACTGAGTCATCGTGTAGATTTGTGTAGTGTTTTTTCATTATGTAGTTTTTTCACTTAGTGTGAATACAATTGATGATAACTGAATTGATTAAATTTATGAATTCAAAAGCTTGAAGTTTTCATGTTTAGTGTGGGAATAGGTATAAAATTGGCACATTCGATCGAATTTGGCATGCTATTTCAGTTTTGGCTCTCCTTGGCCCTTCCATTGGGACGATTCGAATTTGGTTTCCGATATTATAACCATGTGCATATACTCAGTTATGACCCTTTTAAGCAAATCTGGATCACCTTCGACGTTATTCAATATCTCTTGAGCAATGCTCATGCGACGGTTTTTTTGGTCAAAGGTTAGCAATTTCGGTACGAACTCTGCCACCACACGCTTCACGCCACGAACTTTCGTGTTACCTATCTATATACCGAATGTCTCATATCAGAATTGATATTTAATCGGTAATAGGCAAAATCGGCTTTTAATTAAACCAATAGTTCCAAATCTATTTTGTGAAATGTGTTCTGTTCAATATTCATTTAGAATATTTGATACCGGCAACCTGCTTACGGGCGTCAATAAGAGTATTACGGTTCTGGTTTGCCGTAAAATATTTTTATTGGATTCATTCTATGCCAAAGAATCCAATAAGCCATTCATTAAAATGTAGAATAGAAATATATAATTGTCTATGATAATATCTGAACTAATTAGTCTTTATAATAATCACCAAAATGCCTAAATAGAAAAATCATGATAATCCAGAGTTTATTTATTTATTTATTTATTTCAAAACTATTCTACAAGATGAACCCAATTACAGAATAGGGAGTAACAATGGCGTTTACAAATATGTACTTACATAATATAAGTAATTTGTGAATCTATATTAAAAAAAATGAAAACAGAACTGTCAGTTAGCTAAGAAATGTCTTTTCATTTGTATAATCTGGCAGTTGAATATATCTAGGACATGACTAACAGAATTAGAAGTATCGCACATTGTATAAATTGAAGACTTTTTCATTATATTTGTACGCGGAGTGTTGAGATAAAATGTGACACTATTTCTAGATGACCGTCCAGGAACCCAAAAATTCAACATATGTAACAGTTGAGAGCAGCTGACGATATTGTTTATTACCTTGAATAAAAAAAGAAATGAATATTATTTACGCCTTACCTCGAGACTAAAAAAAATGTGAGTTACAAGCAGTTGAAGAGGTTGAGTGGAAGAACAACTCAGTAGCACTTGTGCTAACTGAGTTGAACTTCGCCTTTTGTTATGCTAGCAACTATCTCTTTAATTTTAAATATTTGTTTGTAACTACAGCTGGGTAACAATAAAGACGATTATTATTATTATTATTATAATAGGGTACCTATTCCAACAGTAGGATACTTGCCTTCAAGTTTAAAAGACATATATTTCAGGAAGCGTTTCTGTTGTGCTTCTAATTGATTTATATAAATCTGATAGTAGAGACTCCACAAGACAGATGCATATTCCAGCCTAAATCGAACAAAAGTGAAATAAAGTAATTTCAATGTTGAAGCTTTTTCGAAGTCTTTTGTATTTCTAACTAAGAATCCATACATGCGATAAGCTGCTGTTGGAGTAGTGTCAATTTGTTTATTGAAAGAGAGGGATGAATCAAAAGTAACACCTAGATAAGAGAATGGATGCGGTTGATGATATTCTTAACAAATTCAAACGCTGTTTGAATATCCCAAAAACCTCAGTCTTTCTGCCCATTGGCAGTCAAAGATTCGACGTTTTAATTATTCAACACAAATTATTTCAAGGCAAATATCTAGAATCGAATAAATCGCAGTTGGTCTTCAGTGAAGTGGTGTTTCGAAACAAATGAATGTCAGAAGTACACCAGAATAGGTGTATAATTTGTAATCTGCACGAAATAATAACGACGGTCCATCTTTGGATATTGGTTCATAAATTTAATTCAACAACTGTAATTAGTAATAACAGGACTAATAATCGGCAATAAAATCTCTATAATAAAGTTTCAGCTTCTTCACCTACCGACGCTAAGCTGGTCTTACGGTGGGTGTGGCCAAATAGGGCGGAGCCAACAACTTTTAACACCAGCTCAAGTCATAATATTATGAGTTAGTTCCTCTCCATGATTCTTTCAGAGCAGTCAACACTGTTAAAGTGGATGTTGAGTTAAACGTTCAAAAATCTTTCGACGTGTATGAACTGAGTTGAGTGACATTGGGTGATGAAAATAGTAAATGTGACTTTTTCGATTTTTGTGAACGATTCGATGGTGTAGTTTCCTGAACTGTTGATACTTAACTAGTTTTCTAAGCGAAATGACTGTTACAGGAAACTTTGGAATTATGCACAGGCCTTGCTTTTCTGTTTATCCCTTTCAAGGTTAGTATGAATGCTTCACATATGGAAAAGTAAACCTCTCTTAAATATAATGTTTCCAAAACAGTGGTTGGTAAATGAAATAAAAAATTAACGCTCCGGTGATATTGCCTCAAAAATTTTTAGCGACTATAGTACTTTTTTCGAATAAAAAAACTTTTGGATAGTACAAACTGGGCACCTTGAAACTCTTCAATGCACTATAGCTACCTATTCAAGCGTTTAGAAAAAAAAGAAATCGGTACTCAAGACAAGCATTATCAACATTGATTTTTCAGACAGATAACTATGATTTTCAAAACTTAATGATTTTGACATTCATGAAAGTAAATGCTAAAAATGGGATTTGGAAAGTTTTTTGAATTTATGTTTTTCTCATTGTTTTTTGGAAATAATGTCAACGTATACCTACACCAAGTCAGACTGATCAAAATTTGTGCATTTTCAGAATTTTTAAAATTTGGTTTCATTAGCAAAAGCTGTCGTGTAATATAATGATTCAAGATAAAATTCTTCATTCCATATTCTCGGGATTTTATTAAATTATTGGTTGACTCAATAAATCCATCCCCTAACTATTCCTATATTGAAAAGAGAAATAAAAATTTCCATGTTTTCACCACTTTTAATTGTAACTAACGTTACTGCACTTTCGTCCTATATGGACATTTTCAAACTTCACAATAAACTTTTTTATTGTGTTTATTTTGTTTATTGTGTAACTTTGAAAATGTCCATATAGGACGAAACTGCAGTAACGTTACTTACAATTAAAAGTGGTAAAAAACATAGAAATTTTTATTTCTTGACTACATCCATCAATTTATATTCCGAATATCTATTCCAACATAAGTGTTAAGTATATACCTAATCAACTATTTACAGTATAGTTATAAAACATATTACTCAATGGCAACTTTCTTTAGAGATAAATATAAATATACTTCTCAGTATTTTTTTGGGTGTATAACCTTCCACAATATGAACAATACACAAGCTAAATCAATAGAGAATTTGCTAAAGTGTAATAAAGGGCAAACTGAAAAGTTCACCCGAATAATTACTGCTATCAATTTTCTCAATAGTTATATAATTCACCATGACAGAAAATACCACTCTGATTTCAAAGATATCTTCTAAAACTAAGGAATTTGAGATCTCTAATGAAAACTTATTTCAAACAGAAACACTTGCACAGAAGCGGTATCCAATAACTTTATAAACATAAACCTGAAGAACAATACCAAAAATAAGGAATGACAGAATATAGTTTGCATATTCAAGTATAATTATTAGGTGTTATTTTTGACATACGTTACAATATTTTTGGTCTATTTCAGCCAGTTGACCCCCTGCACTTCTTATGATTTAAGGCTTGCGACATATGGCTCTAAACTGCCATTATTTTACACCTCATTCGATGTTTCTTGTTTTATATAATAAAAAGGGAGATATGAGTACCTATATCACTCACAATGAATTTTATGCAACAGTTGAATTCAATTTCTATTACGATTATTTTACAACTATCAACAGGACAATGAGGGAAAGTTTCAATTTATTGGGACCAGAAAAGACTTCGAAAGTAAGAATCAATAAACTCGTAAAAGCTATTGTAAATCAAAAACTGTTCGTATTGCTTGGCCTACTTTCCAAGACATTTCATGATAAAGCACTTTATTGCCATTTACTAGCCCAATAGATAGATCGGTTCCTCGGTATAGATCAGAACTGACTGAAAAAATCAGTTACCTCGACTGCAATAAAAAACGTGTTAATTTTTACTACATTTTCAAAATACCCAGAAGTTTTTGGAAATCTAGTTGAACTTTATAGATATTCAAGATTTGTTGGTCATTCTTACTATTCAAGATAAACATAATTATATCGAGATTAACGTATTAATTCTCAAAATTATTATCAAAATAACAACATATCATGAATTTAAGGTTGATAGTAGGTACCTACGGATAAAAAACCAAAAAATAATATTTAAAATATTTACCAGTGATCGTACATTATGTCTTTTATATGTTTCCTGATTTTGAAATAGGTTATTTTTTGAATAATTGTACCTGTATTCTGAATTAAACACCTTTTGTCTTCTACATTTTCTGTTCTCCTTTTTCACGATGAATTTTCATCCAATTCATCTAAGGTTAGTAGACATTATCTCGTAACACTCACCTTTACAACTAATGAGATATTGAACTAAATGCCTCCTAGGGCTATGTTCAGAAGAGAAAATATCTCTTGAGTGCAATATAGATTCTCAGTTTTAAGAATTATTTTGAAATTTCCAAATTTGTTAAACCTAAATTTTAAAAAAATCAAGCCCCTACCTCCCTAATATAGGTATATACGTTATTATAGTTATTATAGTATGTACGAGTGCGTATATACGTTCTGTATTGATGGCTTTATCTTATGGCCTACTACCCACATTTCATGTAACATAAAATTCTCAAATTTGTTAGGAATTACATGTTAAAAGGTAAGATCTCCTTAATTCTTAGCTCGCACAAGTTTCGAATTCTGAGGGTTGTCGTCCGTAGGGGTGCGACAGCTGGTTAACAGGAGAAACAGGTTTTAAACAGTACATTTGGCAATTTTGTTAGTTCTGAAGGAAACTAAATTACAATAGGAACAGATAAAAACAAAGAGAAGCATTGAGTACTTATAGAAAATATTCAATAATGTGGGAAAATACCTACCCAAAAAAGTTATTTCTATCTGAATTTGAAAAAATAAATGTTGGAGTCTGATAGAAATGCATTGCCTTCCTTACAAACTTCATTTAACAAACATTCTAGGTGATTTGAATGCCACCACAAAATATGGTTCCTTTGTGTCCTCACAATATATCAATTGTAGTAATAATCAAATAATCCGTCGAATCATACCAAAAAACTGTTCAGAGAAATATGTAGAAAATTCAACACAAAAACTCAACTCCATCGAAAAATGATTTTTCTGTAAAAATAAATACTAGATCGTACATGAAAAATTTCTCCTTCGAATCCCTATCTTGAATATATTTGGTTACGCTTCTGGTACCTACAAACTAATGGGAGGCTGACCTAAGCAAAAGCTTCACTTGTACCCATGGTATGATCTAAGATTCATTCATGAATCAGTAATATTCGTTCTACAACACATCTAAAAAAGGCCCAATTTCCCAGTCTTTACCTGTATTAGGCTGTTTCCGTTTTATGAGGCTACTTCAAACTGTGATATCTTGTGGATACTTATTCAATTCAATCGAAATAAGCGACATTTGAATTAGTTCATTTTGGCCAACGTAAGACACAAGTCGATTGTATTCGTCAGCATAAAAATTGGGTGCTCTGGATTCGATGAAGTCGACGACGGCCGTTATTGCTTGGTCCTGAATGGCGAAGATTCTAACAGTGGGAACCTTCGCCATTCAGGTCATTTCTCCGATTTTTTTCATAGTAGGAATCTGCTGTGTCCAACGACTGTCCTGAACGTCTCCTGTTGTGACGATCCGACCCAAAAAAAAAATAATTTTGGTCGCGCAAAACCAAAGAAGAACAGACTTCGAAACGAGACAATTACGACAGTAACCTAACCTATCCTAACGTAACCTAACCTGATGACTCATGTCATCATGTCATGAAAGAAACGTTCTCAAGACTATGTGATACAGAAAATCTTTACGTATAGTCGAAGTAACTGATATAGTAATTCTTAAAGCTATCGACGAACTCAAAGGCCAAAAAAAACAATACAAAGAAATAATTCCGCTACGAATTAGTCCACGTGGACTGAAAAACTACCAAAAACCAACTGTTTGAAGTTTTATACACAAAAACATTTGAAAAAGTGTATGCCCTTGAGAGTATTACTGAAAAGTATGGACACACCATATTGAGACTTTCCCCCTATTTTTGTGTTTTCAATCCCATCGAGTTGATTTGGGAAAAATTGAAACAAAGCATCAGGCGGAAAAATAATTTAACAAAACTTGATAAGAAGGTGATAGAGCTAGTTGAAGAAGAAGTATCTAATATTACCGAAGAAGACTGTCAGAGAAGGATTAAAAAAGTAATTTTAGTTGAAAAAGACTATATTGGACTAGATTGGACACTTCCATATCAATGGTGGAAATAAATTCATTATTGATTTAAATGATGACAGTGAAAGTGAAACGGAGAATATGGAAGAGGAATTATCAGAAGCTTTCGAAGTGTTTTTCAATCATATTTCAAGTGACCTAAATTCATCTACCCTTACTTCATGTAGTATTAGGTATGAAATTTGCAAAACAGATAATTCTTCTTCTAATGAGAATAATTGAATTTAATATAACTATTCCATGAAATATATTCCAAATTTAACCCATAAATTACTTAGTATATTTCGAGACATAAAAAGTGTTAAAATTTCTACCAAAAATTATAAAACAATTTCATCCATATATTCGAAAATCAAAACCCCTCTCAGCAACAAAGAAAAATCTAAAATCATATATAGTAGTCATATTCTTCTTGTAAGTCAATTTACATTGGTGAGACCCGTCGTAATCTATCTGGAAGAATCACGTAACATAAAAGTGACTGGCTGAACATGTTATCTCTCCAGATCATGTTGTGAATTATGATACTACAAAAATGTTTGCATTTGAAATAATAAAGTCAAAATGACATTTCTGTAAATGGTTCACATAACTAAAAATAATAATAATTCAAACAAAAAATCAGATATACAAAATTTAACTCAAATTTACAATTATATTTTAAATTTTGAACAATCAAATCAAACAAATAAATTCAATATAACAAGAAAAAGTATAGACACTAATAATTCACTGTAAGAAATTATAAAACAACAATAAAAATTAATTGACGCTCCGGGACGACTTCATTGATTCCAGTGGCGCATTTGCTCTTTCAGCTGCAGGAAAACCCAGAAAAACCTGCAGCACCACATCATCTCTCTCATAAAACAAAATGTAGGGTGTCTCCAGAGGCTCCAATAGATTCAATGCATCGCCACTTCGTGTCACTTCGTGACACGACTATCGTCAAACTTAAACCAGTCCGTTTCGTCTTTATCCAAGGCGTAATAATCACCAAATTCAACGCCAAAACCACAGTGAACAATAACTGTATGAATATTGTAATAGTGGTCTGCTAGATTGAAGTGTTCATCTATTTCGAACATATAAATCTCACTGTATATGCAAATATCATATAAATCACATTTTCTGTGGTGCTGTAATAAAATTTTCAACGTCACATTTGCATTTGACAAACATTTGTATATGTTTGAAGTTAAATGCATTTTTTATATTTTAAACTAACTTTAGTGAGTATTTTGTAACATTGGAAAAAGTAAGAATACCAACAATTATTATGTATAATTTTTGATGGTACCGATATCAACCGATTATGTAATGATTGTTTTTTATGACGGTTAGTTTTTCCTGCATGATTCCCGCAAGGTCATAGAATGGTGAATATAGAGTCGTAATAAGTATGAAACAAAAAAGACAAGTTTCAAGTTTTACTAATTTCCAAATCTTGTAAAAAATTACACTTGGTATATAGTCCTTACTAGAAAGTTCTTATCTGTTCTGCTTTTTCTTGTTATTATTTCCTTGTTTCTTGTTATTATTATTATGGTGCAGGTGGTGGAAGAATGGAGAGAATCTGCAACGGGTCAAGAAGGGAGATGTTGAAAAGTGATAGATATTCAAATTAAATATTTGCTTGGAAATTAGTAACGTAGCCTTTTGGGGCAATTACCATCAAAATCAGTTTTGTTACTAGAAAATATCAATTCCAGAATATCACTCACCATAATAATAGTAGAATGAATACTTTCTATTCCAAAAAATACATAGACAAGTTTAAACATATTTGTCTGGGTCATTATATACTAAATAATCCAATCAAGTAGGTGGATGACGTGAGAAATCAATTGAATCCATAGTACATATAAATTTTTGTTTTTAATGAGCTTGTTCTCTAAAAAAGATTCTAATATATGATTGGTTTTGCCCCTTTCAGAACTGAAGTAAACATATTATCACCGTTCGTTTCTGAATATATTACCAACTTCAAGCAATATTTTCTTATTCAGTTTCATTTTCGTTATGATTTATGAAATCAATATTTTTTTACAGGACAGGGCCGAGTTAATCAACTAGGAGGAGTTTTTATAAACGGAAGGCCACTTCCGAACCAAAAAAGGAGAGAAATAGTAGAAATGGCAGCTGCTGGAGTACGGCCCTGTGTGATTTCTAGGCAATTAAGAGTGTCCCATGGCTGTGTTAGCAAAATTTTAAATAGATACCAGGTGAGAGACTGTTTTGATATGCATATGAAAAATTGTGAATATAGACATATACATTATTGTCCAAAAAAATACAATCTTATTGACAAAGCTTTTTAAAAAATCTGGTATGTATAGCACTTCAGAATTAAATAAAAGAAACAATTCAAAAACACAAATACCCAGAAACACAAGTTGAGCAAAACTGAGTTCACATATCTGATAGAAAAAATTTAACAACACAAAATAAAATTTAACTACGTTTGTAGACAAAATAGTTTGTATAGTCCCTTTCAAAAAATGTAAGAAACAAATATACACAATTTGAACATAAGTTCATATGTCATGGCAATAAAATAAGATATATCGGAATATAAAATATAATTTAAAGTATATATTAAATCACAGCAAAGTTCCGTTGTAATATTCATCAAAATTTCTGAACTTTTTATAGCTAACCGTCTACAATAATGATATCCAATAATTAATTTGTTTTACATAATGAACTATATCACTGTTTCAATTTGACCAATAACTCCCTACAGAATAAAAAAACTATATCCACCTGCAACTTCGCAAAAAACCACAAGGTAGTCCTTTAGACAAAATGGAATCGATGGAATCGTCTATGAACCGTTTCCAATTATCTGCCAGACAACAGAGTGGTCCAACGAAAAGTATGCACCTTACTATTCTCCTTTTTTTGTAACTTAACGCAAAAATGCTCGGACAGGTCAATTTTGCTTTTGAGATGTATTTTTCTACCTGTGCCTTCAACCTCTAGCGAGGGTGAGTAACAACCCTAAAATTTTAAATGGAAAGTGGGGTCGAGTGATATATCATTTGAAAGGGCACCGAATTCTCTTTCCAATGATACCTAATTTGTTGTATTTACTTTATTTATTTTTTATAAAAAAAGCAAGAACATTTACTCGATATTTTTGGTGTTAATGAAAATGCGGAAAAAATGGCATTTTCATCACTACTACATTCCTCAATTTCTCTCGTGCGTTTTTTGTTCAAATAACAACAGCAGATAAGTGTACAAATAGAATTTAGGCAAACGTTCATTGATTCAGTTCGGTTGCTTTTGAAATTATTTCAACTTTACAGTAAAAATGATTTATCCCATTCCTTAA
>WOGP01008036.1:0-11426 GCA_015342065.1 Leptinotarsa undecemlineata
ATTCTGTTCATCCCCAGCCACCGCCATAGATTGAGGAGAGCACTTCTGTCCAGCCCCGGAGTTGGTTTTTGTTATGTCTGTTTTGTTTGTTACATATATATGTGTTCCCAAGAGTAGTAAGGAAAGAGTTGGACACCTCTGGCAGAGCCCCGCATTACCAGAGGAAGGCTGATTACAATGCAGTTTCGTCCGGTTCCCCAAGGGGATCTTTCGTAACCGCATATCACCCTTCAACTACAATCAATATTTTGAATCTGATACATCTCGATGTACAGGAGTTCTTACGAATATAAGTAAATGTGAACTGTATGCAGTCCATAGAGAAAAGTCACTTACGTTTCTAAGGATGTGCTGTAAAGCTTCTCCGGCCTCTCTCCCTACTCGTTCATAAATGAAGTCGATCATGGTGGACCGCTGTTCACAAAAGGCTGGGTTTTCATTTTGAATGTTTTCGATCTGTGTCTGACACCACAATTCTACATAGAGAAGAGTTGAAAAATGCGCCGAGCAAAATTGGGCGGCTTTGGCAGCCTTCAAGTAATCGATAGTAAGATCTTGCATGTTGGTGTTAGACCTGGAAATGGCGGTTATCAGGAACAACTCTTTTGTAAAAGGAGAAGACATACCTGGATCTGGGCTTGTTGAAACTTTTCTGCAGTCTTACGAAGCTGACGACAGCCAACATGCATTTCACCGACTTTTTATTGAGAGCTATTGATTTTTTATCTACAAGTTTCGAAACCGTCCGATCCCAATGTTCCGAAAAGAAAAAATCTATCATTTTAGACAGCATGTTGTTGACTCTCGAAATATTAAAGGAAACCAATAAATTTATTAATAGTGGCAGCATCCGCTCGCTAAATTTCGTCTGAAATAAATAAAGAATAGCATTCCATTGTACTGTATACGATTTTTCTTGCGAATCCGAAACATATATAAAGGATGTTCAATGTCTGTATATCGGAGATAATTTTTTGTATCACATCAAAATATTTTGACGAAAACTGATTTTATATGGTCTCATGCTTGCTGCAAAAAAAACAAAATCAGTATTCATTCCACGAGTAACCTTCAAATACGAGGTCCGGCTATTAAATAACGAGACTATACGCCTAGAGGGCGCCCTAGAGAGGTGGGGAAAAAACGAGTAATGCGTTGGGTATCTGGAAATCTTCTCTATTCACCTGTTAAGGCAAGTTTTCGTCACTCAAAATCCGAATGAATACTACAAATTGTTGCAAGAGGCATATGAGGATAATTCTCTATCTTGTGCGAGTGTTTTTGAGTGGTGTAAGCGCTTCAGTGAGGGCCGAGAGAGCAAGGATGTCCAAATCGAAATTCAAGGCAATGATTGTTTTTTTTCTGACTGATAACTGAATGGGTTCCAGAGGGTCAGACTGTCGACCAGACTTACTATTTATCAGTTTTGGCAACACTGCGAGAACGAGTTCGAAAGAAACGGCCCGAGTTGTGGAAAAACAACTCGTGGATTTTGCACCAGGACAGCGCACCTGCCCATAACGCGCTATTTGGCGAATAAACGCACTTCTGTGCTCGAACATGCACCGTACCCGCCATATTTAGCATCGTGTGACTTTTTTTATTTCCGAAGATAGAATCTGCTTTGAAAGGGACCCGATTTGAATCGATGGAGGCGATAGAGCAAAAAACAGCAGAGCTCCTAAAGGCCTTCACTAAAGAAGACTTCCAGCACTGCTTCGATCAATGTAAAAAACGTATGGAAAGGCGTATGGCGAGGGGAGGAGAGTATATTGAAGGGGAGCATTCGAATGTAGAATAATTTTTGTAGTAAAACCCTTTTTCGTAACCAGTCTCGTTATTTAATATCCGGACCTCGTATAGAAGATAAGTTAATTAGGAAACATGAATTCAAGAAGAATCTTCGACTTTTCGAAAAGACATTAGTTCAAAAGTCTTTCCCAAAGAACCAAGATACACTAACGGATTAGATATAATTTTAAAAGAAGTCGAACGTGAAAGTAGCCTTCAAAACTTCTTGATCTGAGACTCTGTTGGAGACCACAAAAATCTAGTATCAGAATGAATGCAGACTATCAGGAACTGTTGAGTTGGTACATGACACATGGTACATGTCCATCTAACAAACAAAGCAACCCAAAGATAGATGCGTGATCAAAGCATGATCACCACGTACATTTGCATATATTGAGCAAAATAAAAAAGCCTCCTTACGCTGTTGTGTGTGTGGGTGGTTGATTTTGTTTATGTTTAGAATATCTGTAATTGATACGTCTGATAAGTTTTAATACTGTGCTGCACTCAATAGAACTTCATAGATGAATGAAGAATTAAAATAATAATAACGTTCAATGATTTCCAACAGTGAAATGACATAGTTTAACATAATTTTTTTGTCCAAACTGGACGTCACAAGGACTGTCAATAATTGAATATCCTGCTTCTATCTTGAATCGAGACTATAAGACCTTGAACACCCTGTATACATAGATCAAAGGAGGTAGTAAGAAAACCATCTTTGTATACAGTACATGACGGTTGAAAAAATTACCTTAACCTTGCACATCGACGTTAACTTCTGTAAGTATGATTGGTTTGTGAAAGATTCCAGGATTGCAGATACCAGGTTCACAATCCATTGTTTGTGAAGTGTTTCAGTTCGCGGACACCAGAGGATATCATCGGACAACTTGGATACACATATTTCCACATCAATGTCTGAATTGGAAGACGGAGAAGACCGGGTCAATGGAAAATAAGGCTTTATATAATTGTTATTGATAGGTCCGTAACCGAAGTCCTTATTCGATTCTGAAATGAAATTAATTAGACTCATCCAAACTCATGTTGTTTGTGCGGGTAGTACCAGAATTACTCGGCCGAACAACACAAAAAATTTGAAGAAATTGATGAAATTTTATTGGTATCGATAGAACGATCAATATAAATTACTGTTTGAAGATGATTTCATGCAAATGTTGTCCGCGGCTCTGCCAGAGCTCCATTCACCAAATGTTAGACGTTATGGGAGGTCGTGTGTATTTAATTCTTGCACCCAAATCCTTTTGCAAAATTGTCCACGTAGTGGTAACATATGCCTAATTGCTGCGAACGGCGGCGAATCGACATTTCACGGTCATCACGAATACTGGCGGATACAGCCGCAATATCTTCTTCGGTCCTCACTCTCACTCACTCTACGTATACGTGTTGGTGGTTCAATGTCCAATAATGTAAACTAGATTCGAAATTTAGTCACAAGCTTCCGAAAAGCTCCCTCATTAGGCCGACGAAACTGCCCATAAATTGGAAGAAGTGCACGATGCACTTTATTCACCGAGCATGAATTTTGATAATAAAAATTCAATAAATTGCAAGCGTTGTTCATTCGTAAGTCGATTCATGATTAAATTATACACCAAACTGAACAAGTTTGAGAATGACACGATTCACGCTTGATCTGTCAAAAACAGTGTTGCAAAAAAGATACCAGCCAAAAAATCATTCATTATTGCATGTAGACTAAAATATAAATATATAAAGTGGCCACAAACGGATATTGATCAAACTCGTATACACCTCGATTATTCAACATCAGTTCTACTCGGTCCAGTTCTTCCATTTTCAAACTTCTGATTTTCAAACAAAAGTCACTCCCATCAATTAAATTTCTATAACCGCCAGTAACGATGCTCCTAGGTGCGGGAACTGAAACAGATCCCGTTTTATAACTTACTGCGTCACAAATGACGCTCGTCTTGGCAGCTCGTACATCCTCGTTTAAACTCTGCTGCCCAATATTTTACTGTTGTAAACAAAAAAGCAAATCCAGAGTAGAATCCAGTTCAGCTTTTATATTCGTTGGGCTGAGGGCTTTCAAATAAAAGTATTGTACCACATAACGATGACCAATTTTCTTCATTTCCACAAATTCACCGAAAACTTTCGCTATTGATAGCTGCCAAACAAATACTAAACAACGCGGCGTCTTCAAACTTAAAACATACACTTTAGAGATTGTGAACTTTCTACTATCGTGATATTTTTCAAACAATCACCGCCATCTTCAGGCCAAGCTGGGACCACCATCGTGGTTCGATATGGATTGTTTCAACAACCACTTACCTGCGAGTTTTCTTCCTTCTTTGCAATCCAAAACGAGATAAAAAGTTTCGCTCGCTGTCTTCATCACGTTCACGTCACTATCTACAACGTATTCACTCAGAAGCGAAATAACATTTCCCGTCAAAAGTTCAAAGGGCGTGCACTGTAAATCAAAGACGGCCCGCTCAGGTTGCAGCACAAGGGTTTGCAAATTCGCTGGACCGAGCTCGCCCAAACATCGCACCGCTTCGAAGCTAACCTAAAATTAAAGAAAATAAACAGAAAATCGAAACACTTGACAAACTATTCCAGCGCTTACTTTCTCGTTAGGCGAGCAGCTCAGCTTAGCGAGGGCACAAACCAACCTGTGAAGGCAGCTTTTTTCGCAATCTTCGGAGAAACCTCTGTTACTTTGAAGGTTGTCGTACAGTTCCATCACTTTGGGTTTTCGCTCAGATAACAGTTTTCTCAAATGGATTAAACTGTCCTGTTGGGTGGATACATCGTTGTGTTTCAAAAAGGAATTGATTTCGTCTTCAACAGACACTCTCTTCCCGCCATATTTTATGCCATCGTGGACCCTCTTGATCTTGCTGAAGTTAGGTTGCTGGGAAAAGTTGTCGAGTTTCTCGATTTCGCTCAACAGATGGCAGGAATTGTCGACGATCAGGAAATTAAGGATATTCACACAAAGGTCACTTATTTCAACCTTGGTGACAGTATACAACTTCAACGACTTGACGGTGAATTCCAATAAATGTTTGAAAGTGTCCGAAAAGTTCGGCAATATTTTTCTCAAAAAAGTATTCAAGAACATACAAGAAGCTTTCATAATGCTCGGATATTCGTCATGATTTTCGATAAGATTGATCAAGCAGTGAACGGTGTCTCTTATGAAGTAATATTGCCAATTGCTGTTGCTACTCAGATTTTCAGTGATCATACTTAGGAAAAGCGTGTATCTATGTAGAGATTTCAATTTGTCTTCTGCTGAAATTACATTGTATATGTTCAATCTAAGTGTCAGGAGGATCTTTTCTATCTTTCCAACATTAGTTTTCGTTAGGTACGTTACCAGTGGTTGGCTGTCGCACAAAAATGACTGAAATTCGATATCCAGTGATTAAAAAGACTACTAAAATGGTGTAAATACAAGTCAAGCTTTCAGAATAAAGAAGTGGAATAATAAAATGTTTGTTTGAAGGTGACTGACAATGTTTCATGTTTGGGACTTCCATTGACTAATATTATATCAAATGATTTCAAATCCCTATAAGAACCAATACAAATAAAAAAACATTAAAAGAATAGCTGAAAATAACAATCATATCAAGCAAATAAACCGAAAATGAAATTACAGTGAAATAAAATACAAGTAAAAAAAATAGAATTATTAAAAAAATAAGAGACTCCAAGCCATGTTACTTAACGACGCTTCGAATGTTAGTATCCACAATCGTCTTCGGGTGATGAATTGGCTAAATCCTCAGAGAGATGACTATTTATGAGTCATTCGAGTACTTTCACTTATCTCCTCTTCACCGCTTTACCAGTTAACGGGATATGACCGTTTGGCGGGAATTGGCCATTTTTCGCTTGATTGTGGGTTTCCATATATTGCGTATCTCTACGCTATTGGAAAAGTCAAAAGTGGGTGCCCATGATTTGAACGATTGACAGAAATGTCACGTTTCGAGGTCTGTTTTTCTTTGCTTGTACGCAACTAAAACTAACCTTTTTTGGGTCGGATCGTCACGTATGACGACAAGTGGACCCTCTACGACAATAGAAGACGTTCAGGACAGTCGTTGAACACCGATGATACACCCAGGTACTTCCCAAAGGCGAAAACCCACGACCATAGTCACTGTACGGTGGTTACCGGCAAATATATATTTATGTATATGCGAGTTTTCCTACGAGTATTCGCCGCTGTTTAAATGTATTCAGTGACCTGGTAAAATACTGTGTGATGACCTTCTGTAACACGTTTTCAATTAAGCAGCTGAACCATAATTTTCAATGAAACTGTAGTAATACTTCGACAATCATGTTTCCTATTGCAAATTTATTTAAGCATCAGGCAACTTTTGCACAATTTCAATACATGAATTTAACAGTCTTCAATAATACTATTGATTTCTTACTGTTATCAAGTGATGAATTGATGATATTAGCTTCGAATCCGAAGAAACGATGCTTATAAAACATATAAAAGGGAATTGTATAGTTCGCACTTTCCCAACACCAGGATAAAAATTACGGTCTCTCGACGTGCGATTCGCTAACCTAGTTAGCATCCTTAGGAATTCATTATGACCAAATTTTACTACTGCAAGTGTTTTGATATGCCCGTGGCCTAACTACTACCTGCTAGTATTACCTAACTATTACCAGTTAGTATTACCTAGGTACCACCTGGTATTGACAAAATTCTGAACTTCATGTTTCTTTAGTACCTCTAATTTGTTATGTATTTCCTCTGTTAGTGATTATATCTAATACTCATCTTCTTTTTTTTTTTGTTCTGGTGTTGGAAAAGTGTTTATATATCTCTATTCGCCAGAAGGATTATGTTTCTGAACATTAGGAAACAAAAATTTCAGTCGTAAGATTAGGGTGCTTCTGAAAGCCTGATCACAACAAGGAAGATAAACACATTATTGATAAAAATACCTTGATAAAATTGAAACAGGCCTCCAGTTGAACTACCGTCAAGTTGCTTGTGGGGAATATAACAACTTCGTCGAAATGATCAAGAATGTACTTTTCATCTGTCAAACTTCCGATAACGCCTAGCGTTATTTGGTCCAAATTATCCATCAATATATCCTTCAGAGCATTTTCTCCGACAGCAAAAGAGTAATACTTCAAAATGTTATTCTCCTGCAGTACAGCCGGCCCAACGTTTTCAACGTCTGCGCATAGAGCACGTGCGAAAACTTTAGCAGCCGTTATCTAGAAACAAAGCAACGTCAAACAACCCTATATTTTTTTCTGCGGATCTTATACCTCTACGATAGCCTTCTCGCTCAAACCGAGCTCCTTCGCGGCCGAAATAAGTTCTTTTCTGTCGCTTACTATGAAAAACGGAACGCATTTCTCGAAATACTTTAGATAGAACTCCATTTTGGTCGAACAATTCAAAAGTTTGAATTGGAAATCGTCGATGCTCCTGCCTTCGTTCAACCACCTTTCTATGATTCGTTCGAGAAATCTCTCAATGATGTTCGAGCCCGTTTCTCCCAGCAAACGTTCGCTGATAATTCTCAGTATTTTATCAACAGAATCTGAAAAATTCGTCAAAGAAAATGAAAATTCTAATCATTCGTCTCTTACAACGTTTCTATATTGTAGGATCTGATAAATGCCTACCGTATAGCAACTAGTTACCTAAGTATTTATTAGCCAAGACGTGCATTGGATATATTAATAAGGAGTAATACTCCGAAACCGGTCTATGTCTGTCGGATCTGTTCCAATGTCCGTTGTGGTATTAGCCAGGGAAGTGGAGATTATTGAAAATTGTGTTTTTATAGAGGTAAGAACTTTAAGGTGGCAACACTTTTCCAACTAGCGATCATTTTGTCACCTGTCAAGTAATTTATGTTTAGTTAGATTGACGCTTGATTTTCATAAGCGAATTTTGTTTAGCGATGAAGCTCACTTTTGTTTTAATGGATACGTCAATAAACAAAACTGCCGTATTTGGAGTTATGATAATCCTCAAGTGTATGTTGAGACAACGTTACATCCAGAAAAACTGACCGGTATGATTTTTGGGCTAGTGGAATCATTGGTCAGTACTTCTTTAAAAGCAGTCAATGGTGACCGCTATAGAGCCAGGATCACTGACTTTTTCTTTCATCAATTGAACAACCATAATCTGCAGAAGCTGTGGTTTCAACAAGACGGCTCAACATGTCACACAGCTCGAGCTACAATAGATTTGTTGAAGGAAACGTTTGGTAACCGCATAGTTTCATGTTTTGGATCCGTTAATTGGGCTTCAAGATCGTGCGATTTGACGCCGCTAGACTATTTTCTGCGGGGATATGTGAAGTCGCTAGTCTACGCCGATAAGCCCGAAACAATTGACCACTTGGAGGACAACATTCGCCACGCCGATATACGGCCACAAATGTTGGAAAAAGTAATCGAAAATTGCCTACCATGCCAGAAAATTATCTTTGTTTCATTTCATTTCACAGTTCTATACCTCTATAAAAAAAAACACCCTATACAAATAACTCATTTCGTGAATTCACCTATTTTTTTAATGTACGAAATCTTCATCAGCGATACTATACATTCCTCTATCCACTTGTTGCAATTCAGAATGAGGCCGCCAAAAGTGTGTAAAACACTGGCAGTTCTCGAAACCACCTCGTCGATTCGGCGTTCTTGGGTTAATTCTCCTTCGACGTTGAAGACCTTGAGACCCTATAAAGATTCAAAATGATTATCCAGCTGTAAGATAACACAAAAAGTATAACATACCATTTCGTAAATTTTCGAGAAAATCTCCTCCTGTCTGTGAAAGTCTGGCAGGTATTTGGTTTTCGAGTTCATTCGGAAATACGTTACCAACGCATCGGCGGCTTTGAAGCGAACTTCTTGATAGTCACAACTCAGGAATTCCGGGATGAACCTAACCACTTCGACGTCAGACCATCGGGCAAACTTGCTTCGTGGATCGAGCTGAAAGAAACAGTTTATGCTGAAAACCGGACAAAAATGATTACGGAATGTTATTGTTCCCACCAGGAGACAACTGTGTCGAAGCTATTTAAAGGGTTTGTTGGTCTTGGTCTGCAGATGTTATGCCCGACGTTTCGTCCACGAATGGGGGAGACATAATCAAAGACGACAAGGCAATGGACGACAAGGGTGGTTTGAAAGGTTTCCCACTTCAACATGGAGATAGCAGCACTAGTAAATAAAAGCTAGTGAACTTGTTGTTGACAGTTACTCAGTTTCAGCAATTTTGAAAGCGCAGTTGTTACATAACAGTCGTTTGAGTTAGTTGAAGTGAGAGTTTTCATGAAAATGGGCAAATACGCGTATCGAGCCGTCATTAAATATTTTCTATTGAAAGGTATTACGCCTATGCAAATCAAAGATGATCAGCTTGATTAAAATGTGGCCGTAAGAGCTTGGGAGACTTTGAACGTTCGGGACGTCAAAAAACTGCAACTACCGACGAAAACATAGCAAATTTTAACTAAACGGTGCTAGACGACCGCCGAATTGAAGTGAGACAGATAGCAAACGTTATGAATACGTCAAAATAACGTGTCAACATTAAGGCCTGAGAAAGGTGTCCGCATGTTGGGTGCCGCGTTTACTTACGTTCTGAGAAAAATGTGTTCAAATTAACATTTCCAACGCCCTTTTGGTGCAATTTATGTGCAACAAGAGTTTTGGTGCCGATTAATTACTGTACATGAAATTTGCGTCCATCATAAAAAGCCTGAAAAAAAATACAATCCAGTGGACTGCAAAGGGGGAACCGGCTTCAAAACTGTTTTTTCTGCTGGGAAAGTGATGGCGATTGTTTTTTCGGGTAGTCATGGAGTCACCTTCGATCACGCCACTGAAGATGACTGCCGCAGTTGCAGTTGAAACGTTTGTAGATTGTAATCAAAGAAGGCCACGGCAAAACCCGGAAACCAACAAAACATTGACGCCAGCCGTTAAAGCATACATTCTTATATTTCCATGGTTCCAATACCAATTCACAGGCAATAGGGTTTCGGTAAACTCCCGGTTTTGTCGAAAGGCTCTCTTTGAACTCCATAGCTGATCCAGACTCTTTCCAATGGTTTTCGTTGACCTGCATATTGATTTCATGTTTATTACTCCAGAATTCCCTCAATCCAGTTTATAACATCATTACCAAAGGGAAGAAAAGCTTTTCCAATGACGGACCTGTTTGGCGTTTCCTTGACATTATCTATTTAATCGCTCTTACAACTGGAAAATTGTTCTCGTTACTTCATCTCGCCTCTAATGTCTATGGCTGTTGTAGACGAAACGTCAAGCACTGCAGACCACAGACAAAAAACCTAAAAAATTGCATGGACACATAAATTATTACATTACTAACCCGACAGAGCTCTTCCAAACATTCAAGTAATGCTAGTGACACGCCAGGACCGTAATTGTGACGTTTGTCGTAAAAGGGTTTTAGCAAAGCAACGGAGGTGACTTTATTTTCTTCGGTGGAGATGGCAAAATGTGGAAATAAATCTGAAAAAAAAAATTGAATGTGCAAATGATAAGAAATACACACTCAGATAGTGGATTCATCTGCAGTGTTAGAGTGTGTTACGATTGTTTCTATAAGAGGGGCACTCTAATGTCTTAAAAGCCCACTCTCAACTTTGACGAAACGAATGGGTTGAATAGTTCGTAGGCTAACACACAAATGGCGCTACTAAAATTAAATCCATATGATTTTTAGTAGACGTTAACTTTCAAAAGACACGTGTACAATTTTCACAGCTGTGGGATTATTAGTTTTTGGAGCGTTTGAAGGACGAAATCGCAGAAAAACGGCCACATTTGAAGGTGCTCTTTCATCAAGACAATGCAACGTGTCACAAATCAATTAATATGATGGCAAAATTTCATGAATTGGGCTTCAAATAGCTTCCGCATCCACCGTATTCTCCAGATCTGTCACCGGCGACTTTTTCCTGTTCTCAGACCTCAAGATAATGCTCTTCTTTGGTCTCTATAATCAGTATACCGCCCACGCAGGCAACTATATTGAATAATAAAATCAAATTTTATCAAAACAATTTTTTATGTTACCATATGAACTTTCCAGTCCAACTATTACAAAAGAATAACGTCTTACTGACAATAATGTGTTATATGTAATATTAGTATCTATTAACGCAATCATCAATTATAAAAACGATTACTTCATAAGAAATAGGAATAATTTCCATAAAGCTCGAACGTGCATTACGAGCTCAATGAGAATATTATTTTTCGAGGGACTGAATTATTTCAATAACCTCCCAAGTGAAGTGAAACATTTGCCATCATCATGCACCTTCAAAACACATCTAAATAAATCGTAACGTGTGAAAACTTCAATGGGGAATGTTCCTCAATTTGGGGTATTACAGCAAATGCAAGTTTGAACAAAATAAAGTTGAGTTTAATTCAGGAGTTTCTCAAATTCACTTCGAAAAACATTCAAATTTATGTTTCAAATGTTGGGTTTCAATGTTTTTCAAGTTGAAATAATTTATACGTACCTAGATATTCTACTTTAAAAAAGAAAAATTATCTTTTTAAATCAAATA
>WOGP01008038.1:0-11425 GCA_015342065.1 Leptinotarsa undecemlineata
CCCTTTAAGGGGCTGTATCTTAACAAGAGATGATCCAATGAAGTTTATTTATATGAAAGATCCTATCTTTTTTTCGATGAGGAATCACCTCCTTAAATGTTTTACACTTATTCAGTTACACCCTCTATTATTTAATTGTTGTTTCCTTTCATTTGTATCGAATATTCCTATACATGGTGGATATGATGGAAGACCAAGGACCTTGGTCCAAAGTAGAATAATTACCATTATTATTTTTATAATCACCAAAATTTATTTTTGTTCATGCATACCGTAACGGGCATAAGCATTCAGCCAATCTTTGGATAGCTCGGCTTTCATTTCTTCGAAAGTTGGGAAATTTTGCTGGTGGGGTTGGGAAATTTTGGATTCCCTCCCCCCCTGTTTAGCTACGACCCTGCATGACATAATGGTAGTCGTGAAATTTTGAGCCAGGGTTTTGATGTAAATATTACTCAAAATAGTTTCATCATTTGCCAAATTTTAATAATTGAGGTCTGTAATAAAATTCGGTTACCGAGATAAATTATAATGTAGATACTGACTATGACAATGATGCGAATAAATCAATTTTCCATGTGAGGAAATTTTGAAATTATTATATCACAGGTTTTCCGCTCACGCAAGTAAGTACAGAGCAGTTAGAAATACATTTAATTAGCCCAAATATTACTTTGCAACGACTGCCATACAGACCAGTGTTTAAGAGCAAGAAATAGTACGCAAACGAATCTACGAACTACTCAACGCAAAAATTATAAAGCTTTGTCATTCACCATTTTCTAATCCTATATTACTTGAAAGAGAGGAAAATGACTTAGATAGACTTTCCGAGAATTAAACAAAAATACAATAGTAGCAATATTTCAGAGGAAAATTCACAAGGCTTTAGGTACCCAGCCCACCTTTGGGTCTTAAGTTTATTTATATGGCGTTCTCGTAATCGCAGATTCAATAGAAGAAGCGTTAGGAAGACTGAATATTGTATTAGATATTCCCGTTAACGCAGAGTTTTCCTTCAACTTCTCTAAATGTTCTTTTCTCAAAACATCTGTGTCATATCTGGGATACAAAACTAAAAACGGTGAAGTTCGTTTTAACCCGCATTTAGGTCTTTCGACCTGCACCAACTACTGTCACACAAATTTTTTTAAGGACAAAACACAAGCACTACATGAAAATCTTCAAGGCGCTCTCAAAGCGGTGCCTGTGCGAAAGTAGCGACTCATATTTGAATCGCTAGAGATTAGATTCATTTGCAAAAACATTCTTAAGAAGTTTATCCCACATAAACGCAGTTCTCCAGATGAAAGAGTTCTTAAACAATGAAGTTCGAGGTGTACTGAGTTGAACCTAAAAACGATGAGCAGCTACAGTTTGTACCTTCCCGTGAAAGTAGCTATAGAAGTTAGATAAATCTCCAACATTTCTTCGATGTTCCAGGCTATCAAGGTTGCTCTTTTCTGGATAGAATCCAGCAACTTCAGATTGATACAATTTATCGGCTCAGCTTCTTATTTTCGTGCATTTATTCCAAAGTTTTTTCAAATTATGAAATCTCTTCATTCATGCACTTACTACAGGTAGTAAAAATATGAAGTGGCAAGATAAAAATAAGAAAATACGGCAGAAAGTAACATACGTTTTGAAAAATAAAGCCGTATTAATTACCTGACGATAGCTCTGAAGAGTGCCAAAGGTCGAAGGCAACAATATTGGAATATTATAGTAAAAGAACTATTCCGGCTGAATCCAGGTATCATTCGTATGAACTGAAAACTCTAACTGTAGTAAACCCGAAAAAACATTTTCGGCATCATTTACACGGATGAAAATTTGTGCATGTGATCGATTCCAATTCATCGAAAGCGTCGCAAAATGAAATTCTTCAATTTTAACATATCTACCGAGAAGTTAAACGAATGGCCTACGTAGACTTCTTTTCAGGAAGTTTCATAGATATTAATAATCAATCTATTGAAAAGATAAAAGAAAAATAATTCAATTCAGCCGAAATATCAGAATACTGATTATTACCTGAATAACTTCGTGACCCTCAAATTTCAAAAATTGTCATCAAGTTACAAAACGATGAGATCGCGAAGACCAGCTGCGGTCTGGTACTCCTTCCTGCAAAATTCAAGGAAATGGAAAAACTTATTGTTTACCCATCGTTTCAAGAAGTTTCTGTTGGTCTGTTATTAACCATGTGTACCTATTAGTCAGTTATGCACTTAGGTTGGGATAAAACGCTTAAAAAACTTTACGAGTTTCACTGGCTCGGAGGAATGATGAAATATATTCATAAATTCGTAGAGAACTTTCATACTTGTCAAGTTTCCAAGACTAATTTAGGTAAAGTGCAAGCTAAATTACACCCGATTAAGACCAACATACGTTGGCAGATGGAATGCAATATCAATTTTTGGGGTTAAAAACACATCGTCAAATGTCAAAATCTTGAACCGCCTTTGAATGGTCTCCAAAGCTCGTTCAAAGAAACATCGCATTGAGCCACCAATCCACTCGACGTGGTTACATCAAAAAATTTTCATTTGAACTCACTTCAGCACAGAACCACAGTTGAACTATGCATCTTCAACCAGACCATCAGAGTAACAAAAGACTTATTATTACTCTGAGAACGACAGACTCATAACACAATTAGGTCTGGTCTCAGAGTAATAATAAGTCTTTTGTTACTCTGACACTGGACCTAATAGTGTTTTGAGTCGGCCTCACAGTAACAAGATTCTAACCAAAGAGTAGTTGGTGTACTCTTTGCACAGAACTATAACTTATAGCACCGTATAGAAGTAAACACTTTTACTTACACACTGTTTACTTATGTATGGTGCTTATAGTTATAGTTCTGTGACTCTTTGGTTCTAACTTCTAACGTTTCGTGAAAATCTATCATTTGTTATTTTGATAAGGTTAGAATTAGTAATTAGTACTAAGACATGTTTTAGGTAGTATATTAAAAAATACGTGTATATAACTATTTGAATTAGAATAACAATAAAATGTGGAAAGCTGCTGCTGGTCACCAAATCAATGTTAGCAGTCAAAATACAGATGATGATGAATGGGAGACTGATCCTGATTTTGTTAATGATGTAGATGAACAGCAACAGAGATGGGGTTCGGCCACTGTAGAGGGATCTGGTCGCACAGCAGGTGCAATAGAGTAAGTGGTTTTGAAAAATTTGCTCCAACTGAAATGTTATGATTCATCAATGCTATGATTTTGTAATTGACTAATAAATTTTCAACTTGCCTATTCTAGCTATTAATCAATTTCAAAAGTTTTGAGGATGTATTCTTGGCTTTCTGGCTAATATGTTGGATTCACGCAAGCTAACTTATAATTAATTCAGTAAATAAACTTATGAAAATGAGCATTCATGTAAAAACTTATCAAGATGAGTTGTAGGATATGCTAACGCAGAGGCTCACGCTCTCAAATTGCCCTCGACAATTGAAAAGTCTCTTGATCATAGACAGATTTTGGAAAACTTCTCAAGTTAGTAAGATGATTAATTAAGTTGTATAATTCCACATTGAGGGAGAATAAAAGATATTGTTTCCTACGAATTACTGGTGAAATCAGAGAAGTGAATCTTTATTTTATTGCAAAATGCTTGTAGTTGAAAGTTACAAAGTCTACTCTTCAAGTCCAGTTTTGATGGAAAGATTAGCCTTCTAGAGGAATATTTATGTTAATATACATTTTTTTTTTGTTGTGAAATTTTCTAACATGCAAGTTTAATTTATGAATTTTTCATGTACAAAATGAGAAAAAAGTGTTTATTTTGTCACATATTACTCGTTAAGAAAATAGTTCTTCATAATTGTATTTTGTATTTAATTTTCTAATCAAAAGCATCTGTGGATGATCTACACTTTCCACTAAAGACTTATGGATACATAAATGTTTCCAAAACAGATTCCTGTTTCTTGTTACTACAGTAAGATGATTAGTTTTTTGATAAAGGTTCTGACTATATTATCAAAATATGCAAGGATCTAGGAACTAGATCAGGTTAGGTTAGGTCAAAAGTGAGTGGGTCAGTTTGCCTCTTCACCGCAACCCGGAAGGGTTTATTGTGGCTCACACCTATTCAAACTCTACCAAATAAACCCAGCTTCTTAACGAAGCTGATTATTTTATATGGTAAGTCATATTTCAGATCAGATGGTGAAAGTACAGCTCTGTCAAACTGTGAAAACCTGATTCAGTCTGCAGCGAGGCAGGCATGAAGTATGTACTCTGCTGCTTCATCATTTTCCACACAGAGGCAACAAACATTGTCAATCGACAATAATTCTTAAATACTTTATTTTGTCACTTTTCTTTATTTGAGAGTCTAGTCCTACATTCAAAGGCCCAAGATCTGGTAAACCACAAGCATATGACGTGACGACGACAAGCATAATGTGAGATAAAATTGTACCACAACTGCTGGTTTACTCAATTTGATGATAGAATACTTAAAGAACTTATATTTTGAGGTAGAATTAGGAAGTGGTTTATATTTAACTAATTTTTCAAAAATTTGGTTTATATCAAAAATATTTAGCCTGGTTAATATTCCGTATAGACACTTGGAAAATGCCTAGGAACAATATACCAAAAAAATATTCATTTGGGAGGCGTCTAAGGAGTGGTTTATACTTGAACGAAGTTTTCAAACATTCCGTTTTATATCTTTGAAAATGTTTAACCAGGTTCATATTCCATATAAACACTTGGAATAAACCGTAGAACAATCTACTGAAAGATGATTTAGTTGGGAGCCGTCTAATGGGTGGTTTATACCATTTTTTTTTTAATTATGTTCAAATCCATGTTCATATACGGCATGGACACTTCTATTATACCAAGAGATGATCCATTTAGGAGCCGTCTAAGGCGTAGTTATCTTAATGAAATTTTCAAAAATTCAGTGTATATCCTTTGAAATAATATAATAAACCAACTAATTATATACATAGAGATAATTCATGAGAACCGTCTAAGGGGTAGTTTATACTTGAAATTTTCAAAATTTTGAAAATTGAAAAAAGTTTAATCCACCCCTTAAACGGCTTCTACAACCATCTTTACGTACATTGTTCTTCGATCTACTCCAAGTGTCTACTCCGTGGGATTTGTTAGTAAATTTATTATTATACCATCAAATCTTCAACAACAAGGGCATACATCAAAAGCTCAAAAGAATAAGCATACCAGAAATTAGGACGATATTATAAGTAATTACAAGCTCTTACATCATTATCTGTTTAAAATATGTTTTTTCGGTTCCTCAAAATCCTAAACTTGTGCGAGCTAAGGAATAACGAGGTCTTACCTTTTAACGTGCGATTTCTTATCAAGAATATTTGCATTTGTTCGAATTGTGCATCATAGAAAGAAACAGGAGTGAATGAGAAACATCTAATGACTTTCTTCTTTGACGTGGTCTTTCTGATTTTTAACAAAATATCCTCCACAGAAATACCTTATACTCTACGTGTTACATTCACATAGGGTGCATCATCATTGATATAATTCATTCTCTAGGTACCCTGATCGTCTTAGGTAGCATGTAGCCATTTAGGCCTGTATGTGCAACTCTTGAATTCAAGGTGCACAATTCCCACCTTGATGCCTACAGCAGTTTTCTCATATGAGGGCATCTGTATGTTATCTATTGCTGACAATACATTAGATTCAGCCATGCAGGGATTTTTTGCCGCTGATATGGGTGAATCGTTTTATGATAAGCATTGCTCCCTCTCGTGATGCAGGTTCTGCTTCTACTGCTCAAGATTCTTAAAGAAGGTGATAAATAGCTTCCTGGCTGCACCACCTATTTTCCTAGGTTTCTTCAAGAATTGGAGAACTGAGAAGCTTCTACTCCGATGTTACAGGTAGGATATTTGGAGTCGTTTGGTCGACGTACATCTCTTCTGTAGACTCGGGTTGGGATTTTTTAGTTACATGATGAATGAAGGGTCCCAAGAGTAGCTAGGGAAGCCAATGAAACCATTTTTATCTCATTTCTGGAGTTGCTAAATTGTCTCCTATTGAAATTAGGTAAGGTCAATGTTTTTTGGTGGGGACTCCAATATCAATTTTAATGCTGAAAGTCTTAATTTGAACAGGTCACTGGATGTTCTCGAATGGTAGCCTCGAGTACATGCATTGATAATTTTCTCGCCTCTAAGGATAAATTTAGGTTAGTGGAGTTTTTTCCCACACCAAACCGTTATTTTAACACCTCGACACGTGTTTCGATCACCATCTTCAAGAGGAAGATCAAACTATTACAAAGTTATCCTTATTTATACCATAGATACCTACCTGTTCTAGGTACCTGTGTCTTAAGTGTCTTAAAAATTAATTTTACAATGTGTCCTTATGTAATAGTCAGGTATATCTTATAATTGAAATATAAGTTATATAAAATTAATTTCACAATATTGCCCTATCTACTAGTCTTAAATTAATTTTACAATGTGTTCTTATGTAATAGTCAGGTAAATCTAATAAATAAAATATTATTTTAACTAGCTATATAGTATACTATTAGGTATTGGTCCACCATCGTTATTCATAATATTATTATGTTTACTCATTTTTACCCTCTCATATTGTTAACTTTCTAACTAATCTTAATGAACTGAAGTCTATAGAATGGTTTTGTTGCAAAGTATGAAAGGCGTCTGCTGATTTTTCAGGTCTTCCATATTTTAAGTGTGCTAAGTGTTCCTTATATCTTATTTTAATAGGTCTTTTTGTCTGCCCATAATATTTTACATCACAGTCCATACATTTAATTTCGTAAATTCCAGGCTTTTTCGAATTCACGACTTTGTCTTTTGGACTTCCTAAAAGGCTCTGTACAGTATGGACAGCACAAACGTGCTGGCCTGAATTTTCTAGTGCATCGACTTTTGACTTTTCCTCTCACATGTGAGAGCTTCACAAAAGAAAAACCTACAATACAGGAAATAGTAGCCACCAACGGTTTCTCGAGAGGACTTTTAAAAAAGACAAAAACCAAGATTAATAAATCTCAGTTTCATACCACCAATACACGAAGAACTTTGGAAAGAGTTTCAAGGAACTAGGTATGAAGGTGGTTTTTAAAACAAATCATACACTACAGAGTCTTTTAGGAAATCAAAAGGACAAAGTCGAGAATTCGGAGAAATTACGAAATTAAATGTAAGGACTGCGATGGAAAATATTATGGACATACAAAAAAAATCTATTAAAATAAGATACAAGGAACACTTAGCACAGTCGCCCATCATATTTTGCAATAAAACTATTCCATAGACTTCAGTTCATTAAGATTAGTTAGACAAATTAACAATAACAGGCATCTAGATGCCTATGAGAGTGTAAAAATGACTGTAGAAACGATGGTGGACCAATACTTAATAGTGTCTTAAAAATATATAACTCAAAGATGACTGACTGACTGACATAGTGATCTATCAACGCACAGCCCAAACCACTGGACGGATCGGGCTGTAATTTGGCATGCAGGTAGATGTTATGACGCATGTATCCGCTAAGAAAGATTTTTAATCAATTCTACCCCCAAGGGGATTAAATAGGGGATGAAAGTTTGTATGAAACTTTATCAATTTTAAACCGATCGGGCTGAGACTTTGCATGCATATAGCTACTATAACTTAGGCATCCCCTAAGAAAAGATTTTGATACATTCCAACCCTAAGGGGATGAAATAAGGGATGATGAAGAATGTAAATGTATAAATTTGAACCTATCAGTACCTAATGGAACGAATAAATTGAGACGAACAAAATAATGTTTAGTTATAAATTTTGACAATAGTCAGTCGTTAGTAGTATTTAAAAATGCGCTATCGTTGTGTTTTCACTGAGTTACATATACCCGATGATGAGTGGCCGCCGTATCTAATATTACATAGTATACCTAAATATTTCTAGCGGATTATATTTGACGATTTTGGCTGTTCTTTTCTTGGCATATTTTGGATTGCATTTGCTTTGTTTCGATTTAGTAGTTTTGGTTATAAACCCTGCTTTGTATTTGACATTTATTTTGTTTTCGTTTGGTTTAAGTATAGGTTTTGTCGGTTAGACTTTTTTAAAATGGCTAAAGAAAATCTGAACGTTAATGGAGAAGTTGAAGAATGTACTGTCGTCCTTATTGTTGGTGACGGTGCATGTTTGTTTCATGCTCTCTCTTATTTATTGTACGGAACACAAGATAAAGTGATCGAGGTGCGCTCAGGAATTGTCAGATAAGTAGTTAATGACTGGAGCAAGTTTTCAAATATGGCCGACGACAGGAATGGTGATAATTACGTAGCACCTGACGAATATTTTGCTGATATGATGAAAAATGCTACTTATGGCGGATTTTGTGAGCAGCAGGATTAATATTCCCATTTAAGTTTGAAGTTTATAGAAACGGTCTCATATATACAGCATCTGGATCTGACGACTATCCGGTAAGGCGATTTCGATTCAGCAGATTTGTCCAGTGGGCATTTTGATGCCTATCTTCCCATAGCAGCACAGAAAATTACTCAGCGTCGTATGGAGGTAGCTGTAAAAGAACATGATTTTGGAATTGATACACCTTCGCCACTTGAAAGTTGATAAGGGTTGTCAGGAGGTACCTGTTTTAGCCTGTTTTAGCCACCTACTGTATCTTCAATAAAATATGATGAAAATTCAATAAGAAGTTTATTGTCCCAATCTGAGACTGTCGTCATATTAATAGAAAAAAAGGAAAACAAACGTAGGGCAAGGTTTAGTAATTACACAGGAAAAAATCAAATAAAAAAGGCACAAAAAATATGGACAGACTCTACGTCCAAGTGTCAGTGGTATAACGCCTTGAAGTGGAAAGATGAGACACCTGGCATGTGTTGTAGCGCCGGTAAAGTACAAATTGAGCCGTTTAAACAACTGCCTGAATCACTTTACAGTCTGGTTAATGATTTACACCCAAATCATGTACACTTCATGGATAATATCCGAAAATATAATCCCTGATTTTAAATGACTTCCTTTGGTGGAAAACAAATAAAAGAAGGCGGTTTTTCACCAACTTTTAAAGTTCAAGTACAAGTCTATCATTTAATTGGAAGTATATTACGGGAACCTGGGCAGGATGCACAGTTTATGCAAATTTATTTCGTCGGTGAAGATGATAGAGAAGCTAATATTCGATGTTCTAAATTTCCTAATTTGAGACCAAATTTAATCAAACAATTGCAGCTTAGGTTACATGAGGTGAACCCATATCGCCTTCAGAGCCATTCAAAGTCGTAATACATGCAGATAAAAAACCACAAAGAGAAAACAGAGGCAGATTTAATGCACCAACGGCAAGTGAAGTGGCTGTTGTATTGGAAGATCAGCATTTTGACCGAAGAGACATAATCCTCGAAAGCCGAAGTAAGTCACTTCAGCGTATCACTGAGATATATCGAGCTTATGACGAGCTGCAGTACCCATTGATGTTTTGCTGGGGGATGATGGCTATTCAATCAACATACTACAATGCGATCCCACAACTAAGTTGCCTTTGAAAAAAATGGTCTCTGCTGTAAGTTTTTATTCATACATAATAATGATCAGAGATGAAGATACCTTTTTGGTTAAAAATCAAGCTCTTTTTAGTCAATATTTGGTAGATGAATATGCAAAAATAGAAACTGATAGACTAAACTAAATAAAAAACAATCAAGCCAAATTGGGCGCAGATAATTATATTCATTTAAAAAATGCAATTGGACGGCAAGATACTGAAGCAAATCAGCTGGGACAAATGGTAGTACTTTCATCATCTTTCACTGGTGGACCAAGATACATGCACGAAAAAACGCAAGGCGTCATGACCTATGTTAGACATTACGGTCGTCCCAACCTTTTTATTACTTTTACAAAAATCTCATGATTGAAACGATATTATTTCGCGTGTCTTTCAATTAAAGGTAAAAAAGGTCATGGATTTGTTGATAAAAGGGAAAATATTCAGTAAAGTAAGATGCTATATGTAGTCGACGAAATGGCAAAAGCGAGGTCTTCCAAATATTCATATACTTTTATGGCTTCATCATCGCATCACTCTGGATCAAATTGACAATATTATTCGTGCTGAAATACCTAACCCCGATCGTGATCCTGAGATTTACGAAATTGTTAAAAGTAATATGATACATGGCCCCTGTGGAAGTTTAAACCGAAATTCTCCGTGCATGAAAGATAATTCGTGCAGCAAACGTTATCCTAAGGCTCTCATTAAGGAAACTCAAACCGGTGATGATGGTTATCCGCAGTACAGGAGACGTTCTCTGGATGACGGTAAATTCTCTGTCAATATCAAGGGTGTTACAATAGATAATCGTTGGGTGGTTCCTTATAATAAAGTGCTATTAAGAACATGTAACGCTCACGTGAACGTAGAGTATTGCCATTCAGTGAAGTCAATCAAATATGTTTGCAAATATATTAATAAAGGGTCAGATCAGTCCACGTTTACTTTAGAGAACGGGAAGGAAGGGAAGGATGAAGTTACAACCTACGCAAGTGGTTGATATATAAGTTCAACTGAAGCAGTTTTGCGAATCCTTGAATTCCTTGTAGTGCACCTTGCTGTCCATTTAGAAAATGGACAGAGAATTTATTTCAATGAACAGAACTTCTGCTACAAATTGAGTAGTCCTCTTACTCCTTTTTCGATCTGTGTAACGTGGATGAGTTTACAAAAACATTGCTATGCTCGGAAGTCCCTGTCTGCGTATTACGTTTGGAATAAGCGATCGTTTCAGAGAAGGAAGATAGGAGTGAATGTTGAAGGATGGGTCAGGGGTCAAAAAAGAACACGTTCTAGGTAGGGTTTATACTGTTCATCCATACAATATAGAATGCTACCACCTTCGAATGCTTCTACATGAGATCAGAGGCCCAATTTCATATTAAGCGTTGAAAACTGTAGATGGTCACTTACATCCCCTTTCCAATTCGCGTGCAAGGCTCTAAGTCTACTCGAAGATGATCGCCATTTGTTTTCATCTCTTGAAGAGGCAGCACTTTGACAAACACCGCATATGATTCGAGAGCTTTTTGTTATCATTTTATTGTTCTGCCAGGTTTCCGACCCCTATGTCTTTGGGAAAAATACAAATAATACCTTCCTGAAGATTTTAAAAAACAACTGGAAAGGCAAGGTGACATGGATTTAGAGCACTCATCGGACCTGATATTTAACAAATGCCTGTCGTTATAAGAGGATGCTGTATTATCATTAGGCGGCCGTCCTCTTAAAGAGTATGGATTACCTCAGCCAATAACATCAATACATTTTGAAAATAGAGAGTACGTGAAGGAGACCAGTTACGATACAGTGACCTTAGAAGACGCGGTA
>WOGP01008039.1:0-11424 GCA_015342065.1 Leptinotarsa undecemlineata
GTAGACATGCGGGAGTTGAATTAAAATAATATTGTCTGCAAAATAGGTTTTTCTTGAATTACTTGGCAATGCCGCAATGGAAATTCGAGAACAAAAATTCCTTTGAGAGCTATTTGACATAGGTATTCGTATACTAAGTGTCCCATTTAAAAAATATAACTTAGGCTAAATCACCCAGTATGTGGGAGAAAAATTTAAAAGATAGTATTTATCGATATGACTGCGAAAAAATTGAGCAATTCCAAAAATTGTTTTTTCTGATAGCAATGGACTGAGGGAATCTGGTTAACTCACCCTGTATATATTTATAATTCTCATGTCATAGTGTTGGTTGCTATACTCCTCGGAAACGACTCAACTGATTTTTAAAAAAGTTTATTTGTATATTGGATAGGTCTGAGAATAGGTTTTCACCTATTTTTCATTCCCCAGAGTGATGAGAGTGTTTCATTTCAATTTTTCAGACGAAATTTTTTGTTTTCATTTTTTTATGATACTGCATCAAAAATATATATATCACCCCTAATTTTTACCCTTCTATCACCAACTACTACTTTTTATTAGTCATTTTAGTAATTTAATCATTGTTAACCCTGATCATAGGTCAGCTATTCCCACCAGGCTTCTACAGGTGTCACAAAGCCGGTCTCCTATCCCTCTCGTAGAATACACTCTCACTGCCTACACAATTTTCGGCCACTATTTTTTTTTATCCATCGAGCGCAGATACAGTTTCAGATGGCATCGAAGCTGTGAAATATCCAATAGAGTTTTTGAACTCATTGGGTTTGCCAGGCATGCCACCACATAACATACAACCGAAGGTTGAATTGGTGCGTAATTTCCACCACGGCTGTGCAACGCGACGTCATTAGTCATTAAAAAATTATCAATAACATTGTCGAAACCAGCATTTATTTTAAATGGCAAATTCTAAAAGGAAAATGAGAACAATGTCCGTTTGTAGCTTGGATTTGAGCAGAACATGTTTTCCACAAGGACAATTGTACGTGACACGTTCTCGAGTGGGCAAAGTGAATCATATGATATTTGTGTGCGAAATAGAATCCAACAAAAAAATCACAAAGTTCTTCGTTGGAATTATTTCCCAGGAAGTGAGTTGGTGTCTTCAGAAAATAGAATTTATAAATGGTCGCACGTGTGCAAATGTAATTCATGTCGCTTCAGATTCCACCAGCTGTTCAGATTACCTCCAATATTCAGTATTTCAGGCGCTTAAAAAAAATCAACATTTATTGCAAAACTTGGTAAGGATAGAACACTATCCTCCTCATATAGACATATTGCTATCATGTCATACCTAACAAAGATTTTTTATTCTCAAGGATTACCACAGGGATCAGAGATGAGCCCCATTTTATTCATCATGTATACTGCAGAATTGCACGGCATGTTTGAAAATTCAATCAGTATCCATAGAGTATCCAGATGATTTCTGTTTATACACGGTTCGTAAGTTGTACGGTGAATGTGTATCGGACCTGAAGTGCATAATGTAATGCTTAAAGTATTGCCTCTCTACTTCAAATCTAGGTATGGTTTTGGATAGAAAACTTACCTAGACGTCTCATATTAAACATGTGCAAAAATGTGAAAAAGGCATAAACATGTTAAAATGGTAGCAAGTACAAATAAGGTGCAAATAAAAAATAGCACTAATCTAATGTATGAAAATGGATGTTTGTTTGTTGATTGGTTGGTTGGTAAGTGATAAACTTCTATATCGCTCAACCGATCGTAATGAAACTTGACATGCATAAGTAATTTTTTATAGAGAAGGTTTTCTGGCTATCAATTTTTCTGTCAGCTATGGATGTGTGTTGTATGGTTCATCATCTTTCACGAATTTAACCTCTGTAGAATATGTATGGGAGCAATTAGATCCTCCCCATGTCCTGCAATTCTAACGGAGGCAGAAGAGTAATCTCTACATATGAAAAGACAATTCTTGGCATGCAAAATGTTATTAAAAAAATGGGTTCACAGAAAAAGTGTGTAATCTATTCGTAGAGAATTTTACATACAACTATTGGAGAATTAAAAATAGTCCACCTCTTGCAGAGGCCTTCATAAAGATGAAGTCTTTCGGAGCCTTGCCAACAACCGATAAGTTTCCTCTCCATAATCTCATTGTCATAATTCACCAATATTCAGAAATTCCTAACGTAAATAATAACCTCATGAAAACTCTGCTGGGTGACTATAAGCCTAATGTAGAAATTATATACATTGATGGCTCCAAAACTGAGTTAGTTACTGGATGTGGTACGTTTCAACCACCAAAGTGGCTCACAAAGTTCGAATATCTAATGTTGCATCTATTAACATAGCTGAGGTTTACGCGATAGTTAGAGCATTGCTGAGAATAAGGAGCAACAGGGAAAGTAAATGAATTATCTTGACAAACTCAAAATCGGCACTAGATTCTATCAGTCATCTATTCATGGAAAAATATGATAATGTTTTGCATTGCAACATCAGAAGACACATACATTCTATCAATAAATTGATGGATGTAGTTGTTACTACGTGGTAGGAAATCATAATGAAGAAAAGATAAATGAAACTTTCTATGTTTTTTACAACTTTTATTTGTAACTAACGTTACTTCAGTTTCGTCCTATACGGGCATTTTCAAACGTATACTTATTGTATAAGTTTCAAAATGTACGTATAGGATGAAACTGCAGTATCGTTTGTTACAAATGAAAGTGATAAAAAACATAGAAAGTTTTATTTCTTCATTACATTCTATCATTTCTTCTTCAGGTAGAGTTAGATACGTTTGGGTGGAAGGTCAAGTAAAATAATTATATGACTGACTACCTATATCCAACACTCTGTGGCAAAAGGATAATTCCAATGCCAATCCCCCCCAACATACTCACAAAGATATTTGATAGTAACCTCAATGAAGTCTTCATTCTAATTATAATTTATGTTAGTCTCTGAGAATTGAATTTTAACAGAAAGACTCAGCAGTCTATTACAGTCAATACCTGATAAGTTTTTCGTTTGGGTTATTGATCATTCCATTTGTAACTTCATCAGCAAACTACAGGAAGAAGTGCTAAGATATCTTGTTATAAAAAAAATTGAGACAACTTTTTCTGAAATTTCAAATACCTTTCAACGATTCAGTTGCTGTTGGCTGCAACAAACACAAGTTATTCAATAAAACAGTTCATATACTCTTAAATTGCTCGGAAAATTACTATCCTTCAACACATCATATTTGTTAATAATTTTCAGCGGATACAAATAAACAGCACTTATCATATTTGTTAATAATTTTCAGCAAATACAAATAAAGAGCAGTATTTTACTAGAAGAACTATTCAAATTGTAAACTGTTGACCTTACAATGAGGATGCTAGTATGATTGGATATCACGAGGAAATAATTATGTTTCTGATGTGTATATTACTTCATACAAATTTCATAAATAGTTTTAATTTTTTTGATGTTATTGGTGTTTTTATATATCACCTTTTCCAATATATCCACCTCTTTCTAATATCAGATTACCTGATTATGTTTAACTAATCCATATAATATTTATGATATAATCCAATTGATTGATGTAGCCGGTACTACGTGGTAAATGATCATCATGAAAAATAAGAAATGAAACTTTCTGATAGTTACAAATAAAAGTGACAAAAATATAGAATGTTTCATTTCTGATTTTTTATAATACAGAAGATATACAAACGAAAACTACTATAATATAGATTTCAAAAGAATTTTATTAACAAAATTAATGCAAAAACAACTGAAGTAACAAAATAAATAGTCAACAAACTAATATATGATGTCACTAATATTCAATACATCTCGCCCTTTTTTCTCGCGAGCTTCTGCAAGGGACGAACTGACTTGTCGGTACCATTTGAATAATATTTCTGGCAGGAACATACTCTCTGTGACATGTTGTTTGGCACTTGCTGGGATTTTTATGTTTCTGACAGAGCAACATATTAGTTGAAACCAAATCGGTGACCACTAATGGAGTAATTTGTTTTGGAACTATATTGTACTTACGAACAATCTTATACAGTTGTGGTTGCTCTAACTGAGTATGTTCTAAAATTGGTTTGTATGGATTAGGTGTTCTCACAACATCGACAACTGTCGGTTCCTTATAGTAAATATCTCTGGATGGATCTGAGTAGTACCCTGATCCACAAGAGGAACGGTATCCATCCAAGTTCACTTTCGGTTTCTGATTTCCAATCTGAGATATTTCAGCGGAATACCCAGCGGCTAGAGAAGATGAATATCCAGCCGAATAGCTTGATGGGTTGAATTGAATACTTTCATATGGATTTTTCATATTCATTACTTGATGAAGTGAATCAACGTCAGCAGGAAATCTTTCACCGAATGGAACGTTCGGATTTCTGTAGCTCTGGCAGCAGTCGCAGAAGCCTTTACGTTGACAACAAGGACAGCCTCCAACCCATATAGTGTCCAAATAACGTCTTGGTTCCTGAAAAATGGGGTAGGAAACCAATAATTTTGGTTTTTGACCACATTTTTGGCAATGGGATGGTACCAGTGACTTATTTAACCATCCTTCATCAATGAAATGTTGTTCGGGACTAACTTCAGAATACCAACCATCAGTATATTCCGGATAGTATGGCATGGAAGGCAGTAAAACTGGTTTTTTCTCATAAGTTGGCGATATCATAATGATATCATTTTTGTCAACATGAGGAATAAGAATTGGCATTTCTTTAGAAACTGGATATAGGGATGAAGGTTGCTCTCTGTTGATTTGAGGTAATGAAATAGGTTTCTCTTCTTCTACTGGATAAGGTGTACTTGGGTTTTTTTTGTGAATGTCACCCAAAACGATGGGTTTTTCTTCAGTGGTGGATGGATTACTCCCTTCATCATTTTTCCTATGAATTGAACTGGTGGAATCCTTATCAGAAGCAGAAGTGAACTTCGAAAGATTTTCTGTGCCAGAGGTTGACTCATATTTATGAATAACTTCTTTTTTTCCATCACGTTGTGTTGAGTCGGAGGGAATCCAAACAGGAGTATTTTTCTTAAAATTGTATTCATTGACAGCTGGTATATCTATTCGTTTTTCTTCCTCATCAGGGGATTGCTTAATTTTGGATTGTTTTGAATCTGAAGGAATCCATACAGAAACGTTTTTTCTGATGTTATTTTTAGAGGAATTTGATAAGTTGATGGGCCTTTCCTCTTCGGCAGGAGTGCGACGGATTACAAATTGTGAATCAGATGGAACCTGAACAGAAAAGTCGTTCTTGAAGTTATGTTCATTGGCAGCTGGTAAGTTGAGAGGCTTTTCCTCTTCAATCGGGACACGACTAATCGGGGGTTGTTTAGAATCTGATGGGATCCAAACAGATCCATCTTTCCTGGTGTATTCTTTATTATTCTCTAGCATGTTGAAACATTTCTCTTCATTGAGGTTGAAATGAATTGGACTTTCTTGTCCACTAGAGTGGCGACGAATTTCAGATTGGTGAAATTTTAGGGGAATCCAGACGTGACCATCCTTCACAATATATTTTTTCAGGACATCTGGTAAGTCAGTAGGTTTTTCATCTTTCGTTGGAATATGTCCATTCTTGAACTGTTCTGCATCTGAAGGAATCCAAATAGGAACATTTTTCTCAATGTGTTCTTTTGAAGTATGTAATAAGTTAATAGGTCTTTCTTCTTCAACATTAATCAATTGTTGATTGGGTATACCAAAATCTTCTCTATTTGCAGATGATAAGTCGAGAAGTCTCTGTTTTTCAGTCCAACCAGGAGATTTATTTACTGCTGGGACATGACTAATTTCTGTTTGTTTTGAATCTGAGGGTATCCAAATGGACCCATCTTTTCTTGAGTGTTCTTTATTGGGAACAGGTAGGTTGATAGGCTTTTCCTCCTCAGCAGTGTAACGACGAATCACGACAGGTCTTTCCATTTCATCTTTGTAATGAGGAATACTTAATTGATCAGGTTTTGAGGGAATCCAAACTGGAGAATCTTTTTCAACATATTCTTTGTTGTCACCTTGTAAGTTGGAAGGCCTTTCTTCATGAATAGATTCAAAACGACTGACGGGTTTTTTTGTTTCTGAAGGAATCCAAATATATTCTTTGGTGACTGGTTTCACGTTCAATGGTTTTTCTTCTCCAGCAGAAGTGCTAATAATCCCGGATTGATTCGAATCAGAAGGAATCCAAACGGGAACATGTTCCGCCATATATTTTTTTGGAGCACCTTTCATGTCCATAGGCCTCTCTTCGGTAGCAGTATTACGAATCATCTCGATATTTTGTGAATCGGAGGGAATCCAAACAGGAACGTTATTTTTCATATATTCCTTGATCGGTTTGAAATCATTTGGTTTTTCTACTCGACTGATTTTGAGTTGTTCTGAATTCGATGGCATCCAAATATGATCCCTAGTAGGTTTATGACTAACATCGGATTTTTTTGAATCTGAGGGTATCCAAATTGGAGTGTTTTTTCCAACATTCTCCTTGGTGAAAGGTGTCAAATCGATAGGTTTTTCTTCATCAGAAGGATTTCGAGAAATATCGGGTTGTATCGAGTCTGAGGGAATCCAGACATACTCTTTCCTGACAGGTGTTAAGCGAATAGCACTCTCTTCGACAGGGTTACTATGTATTTCATTATTATGTCTAACTTCTTTATTTTCTTCCACTTGATAGGGATCTCTTGGTATGTGTGATTTTTTTGTGCACTTTTGGCAATTTGCTTTTGGGATGTCGTCGTCGCTCAAGTCTTCGACTGGGTAAATCTTTGGAGGATTTTCGTTTGTGAGTACGTATTCGTTTCCTCCTTTTTTCTCTAAAAAATCATCCCCATTTGATATGGATTGGTCTTTACTAGTCTCTGAAAAATTAATTTCATTTTTAACTGGAACTGATTTATTATGGTAGTTGAATTCAGTTCTGATGAATTAATTGCAAAATTATAATGAATGTCACATATAAAGAAATCATCGTATCATGTCACAACCTTTTTAAGAATTGAAAAATTATAGTACAGATAATATTTTCGCAATTTTTTTTTTTAATCGAAAAGATGTGATTGTGGTTACACACACAACAAACTGTTTTTCACATTTATTTTCAAGACCTGAGTTTTGTGTATTGTTCTTGTGGAATAAAACAATGCTGAAATTTTTCGTGTGACAATTTCTTTGTCACAATTGTAGAAGAAACTCTCCAACTCTCCTGCCATACTCTGAATTTGTCATCAATAACACACAGTTTGTTTCATTTGATGAAATTAGGAAACTGTCAATCTGTTGTTTGGTGCTGTTGCTGGGTATTCATCATCACATATCTTTAAAGGTTGCTGATCATAGATACCAGTATGTATAGATGAATCAGCAACAACAGTTGAAAGCATAGTTTTTTTATTCTGTCTGAATGCAATACTGATTGACATTGATACTGAACTTCGCAAGGTTCATGGATTTTGTCTATAGAGTATGTGCCAGATGTTTTGCTTCAGTTTATTGCTTCACTGTATATCCTCAAGAGTATTACATGGAGGAGTTTTGGTCAACTAGGCAATATGTTGCGTATCATAGTCTGCATTTACATGAAGTCAAGCTGAAGCGGTCAACAATATATGTATCAATGTCAACCCCTAATGTAAGCATTACTCAGGAAGATTAGAAATAACTATCTAGAAAAAACGAAAGTTGCAAAATCTTTCCTGAAAAATTGTTGATGTGACACATATATATTACTCTGTACATATAATAAAACAAGTGCTAGAAGTTATCCATGTTACTCTGTAGGGGCTACACCAGATGAGGTAAAGGTCTCCGGTTGGTCTTTGGTGAAGGAAAACATATCAGCGACTTGATTCGGACTTACGATTGAGTTATTACGACAGATCATGATTACATCAGTCAGTGGATTACCCACAATTATAGCGTCCCATTACCTAAGGCATGACACGTTGGATACGATATATGCTTGTTATGTCACCGATCTGATTGTGTTAAGGAGTTCGTCATTGGGGTTGGCGTTTTAATGACACTTTGACTCCAAGAAGTTAATCTTGAAGAGTTTTTCGTGTGTTCAGATAGTTAACTCAGATAGTATGGTTAGAGTTTTATTTATTTGTCATAGAAGGGAACTACATAGTCTCGCCGAAGTAGGTGACAATCATAATTCCTCAGATTAGGAAGAAGAAAAGAATTCGGACCCGTAGGCCGTGGTTGAATGGAACTTATATTACGAAACTTCTCATCTTTTTCTGTAACAAACATCATCAGCAGTATATGCGTTGACTGTGAGGACAATTGTTTCATTATAAAGTCTCAGAAAAAACTGCTAACTATCAGTCAACAAAGGCTTATGTTTCACACTCCAATCGTCACTTTGCCTGTGAAATCCTATGTCCCAATATGAATTTTCAGATTTCAGAGGGACAAGACAACATGGCCGGAATATAGTATGCATTTTTGTCATTTATGCCCCAGCTCATCTGACAATTTGAAGCGTTGTTATTATCATTCATACAATAAAACTGCGATAGTGTCATGATTTTTCAAATTTTCTTATGAAAAAGTGAATATACTCACTTGATTCAGTAGCAGGTAACCATTGTCCATTGAAGAGTTCGTAAGAGCAAGGTCTTTGAGGGTAATAAGAACTTGGATAATAGTATGGAGGAGGGGGTACGAATGGATAATTATATGGAGATGGAGGAGGAAAGTAGGGATGAGTTGGATAGGGAAGATAATTTGGTGAGAATCTCATGTCATTATGAAGTAAATGGTTGTTAGGCTCATGATGACTGGGTTTGATGTGGAAATGAGATTTAGGTTTTGCGTTGTCCGAAGAGTCAATGCGGTTTTTTCCATGGATATCATCACCTCCAAACCTCAGCATCACTTGTGCATTGGCCACAGACTTCGGGTGATTTGCAAATTGTTGTTCTTCATTATTTTCTGATTCTACTTGGGATGTGTGAGTGGGATCAAAATTGTTGCGTTCCAATATTTCGAAATGGTCGAAATTCACTCTCGAGAAGTCTTTTGGTGTTCGAAAAACCTGACTGAGGTTCAAATCGCTGTCATCTTTCTCTGCTGTCGCCTGAAAAAATGAAATCCTGACAAGAACGATTGTGTACAGGAAAGCACAAATTTTCTCTAAAATTCTTCAAATAAATGAACCACTATTCTCAAATGTTTCTGAAGGATCCATGGAGGATATATTTTAGTTCACATAAAAATGGAATTATAATTATATATTCTCAAAGACATAGTCTTTGATGATGATTATTATTATAGGTTAGCGTTAGGGATGATTTGTTATAGAATATCAATCATTTTCAAATAACTTGTCTTCAAATCAATCAAAGATTATTTTCAGACACAATTACATCTGCTGCATAGGGTGAATGTCATGATAACTTTTTTCAACTCAGCACTTTGAAGAAACATTCGACATGTGTTTAAAGCAACCTAGTTCATATTCTCAGATGAAAAGAGAGTGATCTACGATAATTTCATGAAAATGCTTTACAAAAATATTAATCTCATAATTTTTAATTATGAGGAAAGTATTTTCCGTTCAAAGTGTTATTCAATATAGACAAATCAAGTTTACCCCAATCTCTTCAAGGGGTGGAGAACAATACTGAGGAAGAGCAAATCTAGTTCAGATAGTGAATTATTGATATAATAATCAAATCATCTGAGTGTCTTTAACACCGGAATTATTGCTTTTATGCATTCAATTAAAGCAGCGCAATCCTGATCACATGGATATAATGACGACGACTCTATTTACGCTCATAAATTTGTTTTCTTTCTTCTGCGGCTTTCACTGGATTTAGATGAATCGAAGATACCACAGCCCAAAATCTGATTCAGGCAACATTGTTTGAATTTGCTATGAATCTCATCGGTAAATGTATGTTTGTTTGGGTCAAATGTCGCAATTGAGTTTTAAAGATTATGAAGCAGTTGTTTTAGACTGCAATGCATGGTTAGCTAAATGACACCACTTTATTTCCAACATGACGATCGCCCAACACACATTTTCTAAACAATTGACCAAATGTATTCAACTTGTCACTCAAATATCTCATGATTTCAGTAGTAGAATTTCTGAAATTCAAAACTGATCATATTGATAGGGATATATTTTCAGGAGAGATTCATTATAGGAAAAGAGACATTTTGTCTTTCTACTACTCCAAATTTTTACAAAAAAATGTGGAAATCTTTCAAATAGAAGAAGAAAGTAATTTATTTCAAATTAACCTCCTTACTAATATGGGTATTTTTTAGGAGTTTATTTTGGAATTGAATGTTCTACATTTTTTTCATAAAGATGGAGAAATAAAAAATCGAAACCTTTTTTTCTCAAAACTCAATCTGCATATAACAACAAACAAATTAACAACAATTGAACAAATTAAATGATTTTTTGAAATCCCAAAAGTAAATGAAAAATTTTTGTGCCTGGACAGATTCTTCGGTTTTTTTGCCAAACTTCAAATTGGATTTATAATTTGAACCACATATCGATATGAATTTCAATTCGATAGATAAATGTACACTGCAAATGAACAATGACTTTTTCTTTGATATACTAAATACATTTTCGATTTCTAAACAATATTCATATTTAGTTTCGAATATAAAATCAGAATCGTATATTCAATAACTGCTTACTAGTTACTAATTTCTCCTGATGGGTACTCAGTTAACGAAACTTTGGCAGGAGAAATGCTTTGCAAATGTTACCGTTATCTATCCCAGAGATTTCAACACCATATATACACTAAATAGATAATGCAAAAGTCATTGAAATGATTATTTTCTCCAAAACTCACCCTTATTATGCACAACACTAGAAACCACAAAGATATTTTTTCAAAGTCATACATGTTAACACCCCACAAGTGAACTGGGTCTAACAATTCCAAAACTGAAATATTAGTTTTTATAGAATTCGATAACCTCAAGATGAATTCGTTCGATGGCACGTATTTCATGTTCGTTTATATTATTCGAAAGTGGTTTTACATAATGAACACAATTCAGTGACTTGACATTGAATTGGGGTATTGAATGACAAGTTTTGTATGAACTCCAACTTCTTTTTTGGTTTCATCGTCAATATATCAAGAACAATTCATTTCGCTAACAGCTGAAGTCAAGATACAAATTAATGAAGCTTATAAAAATTTAATTGATGAGAGTGAAAACTATATACACGGAAATCCAAGTACTTTTTGGAATTTTATTAAGAATAAAAAGTGCAATTCTAGAATTCCCGGCATTATGAAGGATGACAATAACTCTTATTCCAAACCTCAGGAAATCGTCGACGCTTTTGCGAATTATTTTAAAACTGTTTACAT
>WOGP01008040.1:0-11424 GCA_015342065.1 Leptinotarsa undecemlineata
CACCTCGTCATGTGTCACAATAAAACTGGGGTTGTCGTTACAGCAGATTATGATATTTCCGTTAAGAAACTGAGTTTCGTTCTTCTTTTTTGATAAGCAACTCTTATGATAAATACCCAAGCAAGTTTTGTAAACATAGTAACTGATTGCCTTGGATTTACAACACTTAAACGACATGTTGATTAAACGTCCACTTCGAACGAACGGCGACCGGCGAATATATATAACACTGAGACCTACTAAATTTTCGAAGAGACTTCGAAATATTTTCTATGGTTAATAGATATAAACTCCATTGATGTAATCGCTGTACTCGTCTGCCATGATCAATGTATCTATCTTTGGTATTACGTATTAGACATTCCTTCGCAGCCATGCTTCGACTAGCCAATGCTAGTTATGATAATGATATTATCATAATTTTACATTAAATATTAATTCAGAATCAAACTATAGCCATTTTCAAGCTTTATTTCTACCAATGGTAGATAAATCTCGGCTGAACCCTAATACCTAGCTTTCTTGTCCAAGCGAGGTCAGTGCAGTGTGCAAAGTCGAAATCACGAGTGTCAGATTTTAATTTATTTATTGTATCTATTTTATCCATGTAGTTGGATCAGGTTGGTCTATGTGATAAAAAATATTGAATGAAATACATAAAATAAAAATGATACTCAGGCTTCAATATTAAACTACAGCAATTTTCAAGAGTTCAAATTGATAATTACAGTGTTCAGTGTTACGGGTCAATAGTTGACATCATAATTGTGAGTTCAATTATGAAATAAAGCGTTCCTAGTCAGTGTCAGTGTCAGTGAATTCAAGGTCGAAGTCAATAGTTCCAATTTGAAGTCTCGAGTTTAAAGTCGAAATTCCGAGTTCAAAATGGAAATTAGTAAATTGAATTCACAATATAAAATTGAAATAGAAATTTCCGGGTATAAATCGAAAATATTATTTCATATTCTGAATCGACGTCAACGTTAGAAATGCGTTTCATGTCAAACCTATGAATTGATAGTCGATATTAATAGTTCATAGTCGAAAACAAAAGTTCGAATTTAAAATTAGTAGTTTTGGGTAGAGATCACAAGTTCAAAGTCAAAATTCACAGTTGATATTGAAAAACACGTTCGTAGTGAAAATCACCAGTTTGAAAAGAAAATTAAAATTGACGTCCTAGTTATTATGAGTATATAGTCGAAATTATAATTCCTGAAATGGAATAATAAGTTTGAAATCGAAGTCAGGGTATGAAATGACCATCTCCTTCTAGGAATTGTTTAAAATTTATCGAAATAGTGGTAATAGTTCGTATAATTTCATCCGGATCACTTCAAACCAATATCACCTCTGTCCAGGGTTGGAACGCATTTTCTCGCACGGCCACAGAATTCATCAAATAAATATTCGTTCATCCAAACTTTCGGGTAACGAATTTAACTTAGAACTCGAACCGCCATACGTCCCTTATCGCATTCTCCATCCCCATTCTAATGACCCGCAATCCCATTAGATGCCACCGAGAACCCGATAACCCCCAACAAATAACAACTCATTGCCTAGGGTAACTTTTAACAAAGTGCCTGCTCTCATTCTATTGTTTTGAAGCCCAAGGTGCAACATGACACTCGGGCTTCAGCATCAACTAGAGCTATTTCACGGCTGTTGTTTCCGGGCTTCGAAGACAACCGAATCTCGAGTCCGGTCGCCGGAATTCGGCTAGATCCGGGCGCCTAGCTCTCTCGTCCGGGCGGAGTCAGTGCAGTGGTCGCGACGCCTTCGGTGGGTGCTGTGCGTCGAAATTGCCGATACTTGTGGAACCGCACGCGGTGATTTTGTCCCGCGAAATTTGGTTTGACTTTGAAAAGTACAAATTTCACTTGTCAATTTCTGCAACTCTAAATATCAGAACAACGATTCATTGCTTCGAACGTTTGGTGTTGTTGATGTTAATTTTGTGTTTTCTTAGTGTTGAATCGGGATTGTGAAACGCCCATAGACCTCTTGAAAAACTGTGGCAGGACCTGAATAACTTTCATGACATTATTTATGAGTGGATGTGTTCGCAGTCTAGTAATTAATATTCATTGAGGTAACTGTTTTCTTTCATTTTCTCCTGTCTTCACCTCATACTCGTATTAGGTCATTACATGAATATCTATTGGATATATCGAGAATGTAATGTCAATATTATTCGATCCTGAACGTTAATCTCTTCAGATCACGAAAATGATTTGAAGCTATAACATAAATTTATGTTACCGTTCGGTTGTTTGATAAGTCAAAGCGTACTTGTGTACAGTATAATGTTAATTCTGACGAGTAAGTGTTGATTATCAAATGAAAACGATTCATGCAGCCTTTTTTTAATGAGACAGGTAGTGTTCACATATCTGGTAGAAGTTTAATTGATTCACTGATGAATATGTCTAATGTTTATATTAGTATGGTTATGCCTGTTATCACAGGATAAAATGAATATACTTGTTGATCTCAGAACATTCAGAGCGAAATGAAAACAGAAACAAATCTGTACCAGCAGAGGAGTATGGTTATATGGTTGAAACTATCTAGGTTGGCTACAATTGGTTAATTTGTACAAAAGTTCCGGATAGTTCTTGGATTGAATTTAGATTGAAACTAGGAGAAACGTTTTACTGAACATTGATTTTCTTATCAGGACATTCTTTTATTTAATTGAAATCAGAACAATTGAGGTTATTAAAAGCGTGTATTACTCACTCGTGTATTACTGTCCAGTTCTATCGTGAAATTAACAAAAGAAATAGTCATATGATACTTTGAATTAGTTAATTCACAATGTTATACATTTGCAAGTTGTCATCAACAATAGAGATGTACGATTGAATGAAGTGAAACAAATAATCGCACCTGAATGAATATGGAAGTCCAAAAAGAATTCGATGGACTCGTACTCATTATCCTTACAGGGTAGAATGTTGACACCCGAGTTTCAATCGGGTAATATATAAATTCTCCAAAGTACAAGGTGAGAAAGAACTTTTCACAAAATACAAAAACAACTCAAGCTTTTTCTGAAAAGAACAACAAACAAACATATCTTATTCAAAATAGATTTTCGTTCTCTATGCATTGGTGTTTGACTTTTAAAGATCGATAGAGTCTTTTAGAAAATAATTGAACTGTGAAATATCAACAGTAGGTACTTCAGAGACTCTGTCAGTTAGGAAAATCACACCAGGAGAAGTAGCCGTTTGACCATTTTCAGTTCTTCCTTTCACTTAGTACCCCAGTACTGAATTTTTGCTCAAAATGAACGCCAGGTAGTTGCTAGATAGCTGACTAGTGTCGTAACTTGTAGGTGAAATGTTTCAATATTGTGGAGCATCTGAAATTCTTCAACTATGGTATACACATTTCCCGATATCAATGAACTTCTTTAAAATTGTTCGCGAGTTGGTGGTGAAACTTTGCGTAACATATTACGTTCATTATATAAAGAGGAAGTTTGAAAATCTCGTGCTGAATGAACCTGCGGAGATAGCAGTGTTGGCGAATTGCAGTGCATATAATGATAAGTAAAAGATTATTTATCATTGAAATGAGGGTGAATCATAGGAGTGTCCAACTAGTATAAAAACATACAAGTTGAGTATTATTCAGTGCAAGAACTTGACGGAAATAAAAAACGTCGCTTGTAATTTTCCAAATTTTTTATTGAACGAGCCTTTGATAGTGATTTTCTGTGATTTTCTGACGTGTGTAGTTTCTTCTTGGATACTTTGATGAATTGAGACAATTGTCGTTACTTGGCTGATAATGATCCAAAAAGTTTCTACGAGACACATACACAACACCCCCATAAATCAAATTCACGGAAAATTCCATTGTAGGACTTTTCCTCCTCTTAACAGTCGATATATATATATTTGAAATCAGAACAAAATAATATCGAGGCAGCTCTAATAACTAACACAGATACTGGAAGAAAGGGTGTGCATGAAAAACAAATTTTATTGTACTACACCTGAAACATTCAAAGTTCTGCGAAGACACATCATTGAAGTCTGTCGCAAAGTGTCACCACCAGTGCTGCAGAATGTATGAATGTGTATGTTGGCGGACAACATCATTAACTTGACTGATGAATTGTTTGCCTTTCTCGTCAAATGTACTGCTGGTAATTTTGAAGTTCGACGTGTTTTTAGATTTCGACTAAATGTTATTTTCTACCCTATAATACTTCGTGATATATTTTCTATGAGCCCTGTGGAACAGAGGACGGATGGTGAGATTCGAGGATTTTTGAAACGACATACGCTGGGCGGAGAGAGCTGCCGAGTAACACTTTTTGAAGTCACAAGAGATTCAAAAGAGGAGTCAACGCTAGGTGACCGTGGAGAAAGGTCGATTTTGGTAACGGACTTATTCAGTGCGAAAGAATTGAAAAAGGAAGTTTTTCTTTGTCGGTTTGCAGCAAGAAAACGGCATACGTGGATATCGACAAAAAATTGGGAATTTAGCGATAGTGAAAAGAGTTGTTTCAACCGTTTAGTAGGTGAAGATCAGGTAAAATTGGGCGAAATGAGTGCACGGTAATCGAAAATAGTTTGGAATCCAATAGGAGAAAACCGAGGAGTGTATGTGCGATACGAGATATTCCGATTCAGTCTGTGCCATTCAGACTGGCACCTGTCAGAAAACAACTACGATTCTGGCTAATAACACGTTTCTTCACTGAAGTTATTCCTGCATATCCTATTGGTGCTACAACTGACGCAATCGATTTTTAATTATTGGAAGACACTTGCAGACCGATTTTGGGCAGTTTGGTGCAAGATAGTGACTGACAGTCAGTCTATTCTACAGTGTAGTTAATTTGAAACTGGCCTGAATGAATTGTTCTTTCAAATAATTTGATTTACAGTCAGTCTCCAAATATGTCCTCTCAATTTATGTAGTAGTAGACTAGTTGGAAATTGAAAAAAGATGTGTAAGTTAACATTCAATTAGAGAGAGAAAGTTAACATTTTTTTAAAATTATATCTCCATTGAAACTTAACGGGTTTTCATCATCTGCTGCTTCCATAGGAATATGAACAAACTCGGGGTCCAGTCGTAAAACAGTTTTTCAAACTTATTTCATGACGTGAGGCTTAATATGCTGATTATATACGCAGATTTGGAAAGATAAAATATAAACGTATTTGTTCGAAAATAATAGATTGAAAAGAATTCATATTTGCCAGGGTAGCTAATGGCAATTCTAAAATGTTTATTATGTAGCCATAACCATCAGCGGTTGAATTAGAGGCATACATCTAATAGAAATCACGGTATATTGAATTGGAAGCTGGTTCTAAGAAATAACTTGCGTTTCAGAGTGCTTTTACTAGAGGATTTTGGATGTGGAGATTCAAGTTTGATATTTCATTTTCTAAATATTTACAGACTTTCATAATATTTTGTTTCGATCTTTCTTATACTTCGTTTATTTTTCAATTTTATGTTTGTGAGTGACCCGTCACTCGATGGAAATAATAACATCATTAGAATTTTCTCAACGAATTTGATTTTGAATGCATTTCGCTATATGGTAGCTTCATGTGTCACTTGTGCTTCAAATTATTCTACCTTATCTTTCATATAACTGTATGAAATTACAAAATTTATTAGGTAATAAGTTCCAGTGGGTATTCAAGGGGACCAGGTTTTGGAAAAACAAAGACCAGCTCCTATGCAGTTGTCCGGACTCAATAGATAGCTAATTTACGAACTATGTCGTGGAATTAATTTGGGGATAGGAAAAATAAAGTTGTTAAGAAGGGACTATATTTGCAGGGACACTACAACTCCAATTCACTTGTCATTTTTTATTTTGGTGACATGACGTTGAGACTACTGAACAGTAGATTATAAAACCTATCTTTAATCGGGTTTGAAGGCCGTCGTAGTTTGCAACTACATACTAACGTTTCGCTAGCATGGGTGGCTGACTTTTTCAGAAGTACATACATCTTGATTCATCAAGATTCTTGTCATTAGAATAACTCAGTCGAAAGAATGACTGAATCATCAGAATGACGTTTCGTCAAGATGAATAAACCTCTGAAGAAGTCAGCCACTCGTGCTGGCGAAACGGTAGGATGCAATACCAAACTACGACGGCCTTCAAGCAAGATGGTTGCAGTCCAAAACTCAGCCGCGAGAGCCTTAATCAATTTATAATCTCTCAATTATGCCCAATGATTTTTCAAGAAGAAACTAAGTACTATTCAGGGCGAGTATCACAAAATGTACATACAATTCAAGTTTTATATTTTCAAAAACTACACCTCACGATTTGATCTTCACAAACTATGAATCTTCATCAAGTAACGGCCGAATCAATCAGAAAAAAAACAAGTTCTGTATTATAAAGTGAGTATTCTTAAAATTCATTGAAATTGTATGGTATCAGTTGAGGAAGTAGGGAGTTTTACAGCTTTGATTTCTGTTATCTAGCAAATCCACGATGATCCAATCTTTCTGTTTAAAAAATCTGTTTAAAATATGTTTTTCTGTTAACCAGCTGTCGTACTTCTACGAACAACAAACCCTCAGAAGTCGAAACTTGTGCGAGCTAAGGATTAACGAGGTCTTATCTTTTAACGTGTGATTCCTAACACGGGTTCTTCAATAGCAAGTGAATATCGATCGTTCAGACTGGGGCTTGAACCACCAACCAACACGGCAGTCAATTCGAGTGAGTGAACAAAGCACACACGCCGAACCGCTTGGCTACCGACCGACCAATAGTAGCTCATCGAATAACTTTCTGAAAGGTCTGACATTTATGGCTACTATACTATTACTACTACTATACTACTATTACTACTATACTATCCTAACTGTCTTAGGAATCACACGTTAAAAGGTAACACCTCATTAGTCCTTAGCTCGCACAAGTTGTCGTTCTTATGGGGGCGGCAGCTGATAAACGGGAAAACAGATTTCGAAATAGATTTTCAAACAGATTATATATTCAGTTATTTTTCATGCGATTCAATTTTTCACTAGAACTATCCAGAAGAATTGAATGGCGAAAAATAATCTCAGTTATCGTCGATCCTCTAGTTACTTTTGGAATGGAATAGAATTGATTTTCAAGTCAAAATTTCAAATGATTTTGACAATTTATTAGTTGTTGTTCGCGACAGTCGGCTGTTTATTAATTGAGTTGGTTAAGAGATGAAGACTGATGGAGGAGAAACTGTTTCATGTACATAATTAGAAGTATAACGTTTCCAGAAAGAATTTGATATAATATACGTATAACATACCATAACAAATTGTTTCTGAAAGTTATTCTTGCATGATCTGCACAATTTTGTATAGAGTTTATAATTGAAATTGATTCATTCCTACCGTTCCTTGAAAGATTCTCACATTTTTTTTGTATGAAGATGGATTAGTGAAAAGCAGACAACTTTCTTTTCCAAATAATTAACCATTCTCGACAATATAACCCTTTCAATTTGAACTTGATACTATTTGTACTTTGTGATTTTTGGAACTGTCACCTTGCTAGCAACTTCTGTTGATGGAATAACTTCTATTTTTTTCAGAAGTTCAAGTAAACAGATCATTAGGGTTAAAACAATCAAAGTTTCAGAATAGTTTTGAAGATCTTTCAAATAGGCAGATTTGTAATGCTAAACTTTGCGCCATTTAAGTTATTATTTAACAAAACTCACTCAAAATTCGAATTATTTTGTTGTCAGATAACTCTGGAAGAAACAGATTGTGGAAGGTGAAAATCTCTAGGAAAAAGCAGACCGACTTTCGTCGAGAAAAATAACTTTTGTTTGATATTTCTTGCAGTACAGTGTCATCCCCAAAGCATGCACCATATGGAAAACTTATTTATTAAGGGTTTTTCGACAAAAAGGTATTCTAGATAAAAGTTTGTGCATTCCCTAAAACTGAACATACACCAATAAAATGCCGTACAATACACGTAATATACGAGGAGCTTTCAAATATTTTATTTTATAATAAGAGTAAATTATTCTTATTTTGATTATTTTCGGAAATGTTATTTAGAAAAGTTATTTAGCATTGAAATATACATCTAAAGTCATGGCCATCTTAATGAAGTTTAATTTTTTTACACATTTTTTCAAATGAGGACTACGTAAAACAAACTTTTGCTAAAACGATAAATAGACAACATTCTATATACGACGGTTCATTTTACAAGCCTGTAATATTACAAATTACACAACTGTCGCGTTAACCAAGGTAAATTTTTTTGAAAAGTAGAATAATTTTCAAAGGGTTTGGTGCAAAGTTATTTTTATTTTTTGTAATCACCGAAAATTATACAAAATTATACAGTATTCTAACATAAACTTAATATTCAATATATATAAAATTACAAAACTTCGAAATAAAATAGGTATTTCCAAACAAACTCATTGATTTCCTGGATATTTTCTTGTCCAAAATAAATGTTTCAAGTTGAATCTCCAGAAAATCAATGAGTTTGTTCCGAAATGCCTATTTGATTTTAATATTTTCTGATTTGACATTATTGAATATTGAGTTTTTGTTAGGATACTGTATAATTTCGAGTGATTTTCGGTGTTAACAGGATGCTGTCTAGTTATCGTTTTAGAATTTTTTTTTTCGTAGGCCCCATTTAAAAAAATGTAGTAAAAAATAAAACTCACTCAGATGGCCATAACTTCAAACCTATATGTATTTTTCAATGCTGAAAAACTTTTTTGTATAACATTTCCTGAGATTTTTCAAATTGTCACAAAATCAAATATTTGAAGGCTCCTCGTGTATTACGTGAATTGTAATGTATTTTTTGGTACATGTTTAGTTTCAGGGAATTAACAAACTTTTATCAAGAATAACCTTTTGTCGAAAAACTCTTAATAAATAAGTTTCCCATATGGTGCATACTTTGGGGGTGACACTGTAAATTTTGATTGCAATATAAGTTGTTGCATCTGCATGTGAAGTTCCCCAGGGATACATCACTCGCGATTTCTTCGTCAGCTTCGAGGCGGCCAAATGCAAATTATAATCGCTCGCTTACCGAGCCAAAATGACAGAGTGCCTGTAATGAAATGTAAGTAATATCCATCTGGCGGGAGTATTTTGCCGCATCTGATAACGCAGTTTGATTATGTACCGAAATGTAGGCAAACACAAAGAGGTGAAACTAATCACTAAGGAATAATAATTCGTCACAGTACGTATTCAGCTCATTACTTAAGATAATCTTATGCTCATTAACCCGTTCAATGAGTTCGTGTACTTGAGATGACAGTTCTCTCGTACAGGGTGTCACTACTCTATTTTCGAAATGATATAGCAGTCATTTGGAATGCGCGGAATATTGGGACCTATTATTATTATCGAAAGAGGATTCGTGGATAGAACCTCTTATCTAAAGCGAGATATACTCGTTTGGGGAAACCCAAGTCAATTGTACCATTGAACGTATATCGGAATAAAATGACATACCGATATGAATATGTGGTGGTCGTTTATGATACAAGGTGAATAAATGTCATTATAAAATGAGAAGGCATATGGAACTTCCATAATTTGTATCAAAATTAAAAATCACACAAAAGTAACATACTGTCGGTGTGAAATCAAATCAGCATATCTGCAAAATGCATATTTTTCATCTGAGCACTTCAAAGTTTTCACATTAAACGTCCATTTGGTTCAACTTATACTACCTAGTGCATGAATGAAATTTAGACAATTACTGCTTACTGAAGTAGTAGTTGCAAATAAATCGAGAATCGCTTTAAATGAGGGAAATATGCAGATATGCCACTATGACCTCAAAATTAGTGTAATATTTGCTTTTTGTGTCACAGTGTCTTCTTATTTTGGAACATGTTGTATATAAAAAAATGACAATGTTGATAATGAAAATATAATTTATTTCAACGGTTTTTTTTTTTAACAACCATAAACATACTATTTTTAGTGATGAGGTGGGATAGTGTGTTAATGTTTTTTGGGTTGATATACATTCCTGCCATTACAACATCAATATTGAGGATTATTTAATTTTTTTTCATTTACAATCGACATGTTTTTGGACCCTTGTCACATCATCAGGATTTGTCTGATGAAATTGTTAAAACTATTTTTCCACAAAGAGTGTTGGAGATGTCCAACTTTTTTTGAGCGATTGCGAACACATGGACTCCAAACTTAATATTAGGAGAAAATTGAAAAATAACGGCCGAAAAGAAAAAACTCTCAATGAAAAAAGGAAAAAGGAAGGAGAAAAATATTATTAGCAACTTTGTCTGATATACCCTGATAATGGAAACGGTCCCGGAGACCGTTTCCGATTATAGATGAAAAAAATAAAATGAAATAACCGTTGATATTGGTGAACCCAAATAATTTACACAACATTGAGCTTCTCCTCTTTGCTGGCAATTTAGATATTATACAAATTTTTATAAAACTCTGAATGGATTTACGGTATTATCCAGGCGGTAACTGACTTTAGGACACCCTTTTTCTTCTTCTCATCAGTGGAAATTGTTTTGGAATGAGCTTGCATCAGAATGGTAAAGCTTCCATTGGCCCGCTCATTCTTTTTTGTCGCCGCCTCTCAGGCATGTGATTCGAAGAATATTCTGAAGTAAAACTTGCCGTCGTCTTTAATTACTTTAAACATTCGAATGTTCAACATGGGTAAAATTACTTGGCAGTCCTTCAGAGCTTTTGTGACAAAAAAGTTCTCATGACTCAACTCATGAACCAGGTGAGGCTTGCCACTTTTATTTGCCGTTTGATGGTCATGACGTATTAGGAAGGTAAGTTGTCGGTCTACTTCGGAGTGCTCTTTCAACTTTTTTTGCAGTAGTTGAGTGAGCCGAATCCTCCACATTTAGGGCGTGGTCGTTTACTGAAAATTTGTGTGTGATAGATTTTCAATTTTTTGTTGCAGCATATTTGTATGTTAGAAGGTGGTTGACAATCAGTCATGTTGAATTTCATTAGATAGGACTTCCATTTTTGAATATGATTTGAGATATCTGAGGGAAAAATGGAATTGAAATCAATAACTGTTATTGGAGTTCTATCTCAACACCGTTATTTCAAACACCTCTACACGTATTTTGAACACCAAGTGATCAATTTCAAGGGAAACATTAAACAAAATCTACATACAATGTTGTTCATCATCAGTTCGAATTTCCATTGTTTAATAAGTTGATTTGAAATCCCTGAAAGAATATGTAAATAATTAAAGAGTTTAACCGAAAAATAACAATTTTATTGAACAAAAAACTGAAATTACAAAGAAATAATATATAAGCAACAACCAAAAAATTCAAAAATTGAAATATCATTACAAGCTGAAAATAAAAAAAATTTAAAATATAAAAAATATTATCAACC
>WOGP01008041.1:0-11422 GCA_015342065.1 Leptinotarsa undecemlineata
AGATTCAGACTCGTTGAAGGATTCTGATGATACGTTTTTAGCGATTTCTTTTTGTCCAATTCTGTTGGTTTGTTGTGGAACATAGTCATCATCGCTGATATAATCCGACCAAAAATCTATATCTGAAGTGTCATCTTGAATATATTCTAATAGATCTTGTATATCTGTACCATTATTCGGATTATAAAGCTCTTTTCTGAGTTTTTTTTGTGTAGGTGTCCTTGATGGACCTTGAATAGGTGAAATTTTAGTGTCAACATAGCGTTCATTCAAGAGCTAATGTACAGTATGATGTACATTTCAAATAATACAAAAGTTGTTACGAGGACCTACTGTACATGATACTGTACACTCATTCAAAACGTGGATTTGAACATCAAATATACTATTTCATGCTTCGTAGACTTATGTGAGAGTACATATTCATCAATAAGTAACTTATTGTGCGAAAATTCAAATGAAATTACTCAAAGTTTCAGCAAAAAACTACAATGAATGATCACTCACCAGGCAAATCCAATTTATCGTCGGCCATGTTCAACAAGTTATAAATTAGTTTAGTCCCTACCTACTAGATGTCGCTGCTCGTCTCAGTATTTCAAAACACATGTACATGAGAAATGCCACACGGTCCCAAAACGTAAATTGCGAACAAAATAATAATAATAACTGATTAATAGTATGTATACTATAGCGTACTATGGGTCTGAAAGGGTTAAACAAAAACTTAGAAAGAACTGAGACCTGCAGTGAAATACATTTTCGAATTATGAACACACAACAAATCTTTAAGACTACTAGCTAAAAAATCGAAATGAGTAAAAGGCCTTTTTACCAACTCACATGAAAGCATAAATAAGCTGCCACCCGGAGGTCTTGCTTTTTTTAAATGTACACCAAGCACTATCAAGGGTAAGGAATAAAAGTTTATGAGGAGCATTGATTACTCATTCTTCAAGAGAAAAAAAAATTCCTAGACCTTCCAGACGTACAAAATCAACAAGAAAACTCTAAAGAAATATAATCATCAGCCGATCCTTTCAAATACAATGAGGAACGACTCCATCTAAAATAAATTCCTTTCACACTTCTTTCTCTACTGAGCAGATTTCGAAAAGATGTAATCGCAATTAGATGATGAAAAAACAACTTTTATTCATTGTAGTTTAAATATGGTATCACGAAAACTTAAAAAATACAACTACTGAATGATGCAATTTTTACACAACCCAAGAAGTAGTTCTTTTATACTTCTAGAATGAAATCAAAGAGTTCTTAAGTCTCAACAAAAGATGTCAGTATTCTAGTGAATATGAAAGGAAATGAACTGGCATGAAAGATTTCTAGAATTTCTCAACTATATGTGAAGTATCATTCAAAGTAAAAACTGTCCTACTGATATTTTAATGAACGGTATGCATACCTGGCAGTTGTGTAGTGACAGTAGGCACGCTATTAGCGCGCTGAAGTCTCAGGTACTGACTATTGAAGGCAGAATTTGGAGAACTGGGCGGAGGGAACTGGTCGCTAGGATAAGGCGAGTGTCTTGTCGGTACAGATCCGGGACTGTTGAGGGACCGTTGCTGTTGCTGTGGTGGCCTCTGAAAATGTTTTATCATTTTTAGAATCATTTGTTAGAATTCAGATAATGAATGCATTAGACATGTCTAATTTTTTTTCTTGAAGTGACATTGGATAATAATTTTTTACTGTGGATTCGTAAATATTGTTTCAAATTTATCCATCGACTTCAAGTTAGGGGGTTAGGGTATATTTCTACTCATAAAACATATGTTTAGTAATGCTGTATTTTGTATAAGAATGCTGCGAATACTCTAACCTAAGCCCTACTTTACATTATTTGATTCAGAAATCTCTGGCCTGCCTGGCCAGTATTTTCGAGAAAAATTTATAGAGATTATCTAGAGTATTGAAACTTCTAAGCTCAGAAGATGACAAATGATACAGCAGGGGCATACCACTCCTGTATTCAGAATAAATATTATGTTTGAACCAGCAATTTAGAAAATTGTCATTTGTCAGTCATTTAGAAAATGAAACAAAACTGCTCAAACTGCAACTTATGAAAAATGCGACAATGTCGATAAACCAATTTTGTTCACTCTTTGATGTCAGGACCCATCAAGAGCCTATTTTACCATTGATATTCATGGTTTAGGACTTCCATAAATCCCATAAATGGTATTTTGGTTACAGGGGATGTCCATGCTATTGCTAACTGTTCATTTCCTTCCATTCAAAAAATTCAATTCGATGTTATCAAAAAAGTTGAAATTTGTTGCAATTTATTCAAACTTAGAAGGTTCCAACGAGGGTCGAGCAACTCTAGTTGCAACTGAGAGATATGCCATCAATATATAGAGAAATTTACTTACGGTGAGCTGTGCACTGAGCATTGGATTCTGTTGAACACTCAATCTAGCTTGGGTCTGCTGCCAGTTGGCGGTCTGGCTGCTTCCTTGTGGGTACGTCTGCCTGGGAGACAGCTGAGAAGTGAACTGAGACTGGGGAGACAGTCTAGCACTCTGATTCTGAAAACTCCCAACTGTGCTCTGTGGGAAATTCTGCTGGCCCAAAGGTGAAGTCGTCAACTGCGAGTGTGGCGAGTAGGGTTGTTGACTTCCCACCCGCGGAGTCTGCTGATTCAACTGGCCCCCGAAGCTTGGAGACAACTGGGGCTCGGGAACGCTAGAAGATCGCTGCAATGACACATTCGGGGCGACTGTGTTGTTCAAAAGACTGTCAATATTCTGTATGGTATTTATCTCGTTCGCTGCAGCGTTGGACGGAATCAACAGCTGTTGCTGTTTCTGCTGATGCAACAATCGGCGCTTTTGTTCTTGTTGCTGCTGCTGCTGCTGCTGAAGCAGCTGCTGTTTTCTCAACAACATCTGGTTGTTGATGTGTCCGGCGAACTGCTGCTGCTGTACTGTTCCTGATCGCATCTGGGCACGTTGAAACTTGGCTTGAGGATAGTTTGGTGGGGGTGGAAACGCCAGAGATGAATTATTTTGATTTGGTAACTGAAAATTGAATTCCAATCTTGTAATAATAATTACGGACAATATATTTAATCAAGAATTGTATTTCTGATACAGAGCACATTATTCTTAAACAGTAGCATGAGGAAAACTGACTAACACTGGGCATGTTAATCAGCCAATGTCACACTACATGGTACATAATTTTTCAATTAAAAATTGAAAAGAGGATTGTGTCTGAATTTTTTATTCTGATTATTACTGTTCAATTTAGATGAATTGAGTGATATATTCGAGGTTAGATACCATTGTAATGACAGTCGGTCATTTTTGTGAGTACAAAGGTTTTGTCGTCCATAACCACACGTGCTGGCAAAATATCAAATGTACAATATAGTTCTATAGTTTTGTATAATCTAGTTCTATAAAGTATGTGAAATATGAAATGAAATAATTTAGTTAGACATTATTGACTTTATTTTCATACTTTGACAAAGTGTATTAGTAAGCAAATGGCAATGGTTCAATATTTGTTTTTTTATTTCATTATGTTATGTACAGAATACATGAATACATTAATGACAAGTCCAATGGTATATAGTTTTGAATAAAATACAAAATATATGATATATAAATATATATATATATATATATTTATATATATCGTTATATATATATATCGTTATTTCTGTCAATTTTAGTTTTTCTTGTATGTATTTCGAGGAGACTTTGATAGATATAGATAGAGGAAAAACGTAGAATCCTGAGCTTCTTGAAGAGTTTTCGGCATGAGGCATTATACGGGGCATCAGCAATCAAACGTATAGCACGTTTTCGAAGACGGAAAACTTTAACAGAGTGAGTCAAGTTTTCCCATAAAATATTTCTGTAATTACTGTCATGATGCATTTAGTCAAAATACTGTTAGTGCAATCACTATTTATATATGACAAATAGATGGGTAGAAAGTATAATTCACCTCATATAGTCCACAATTAAACAAAATACACAAAATAATAGTGCAATAGAGTTTGTACCACGAGTAAAAAAATCATATGGTTCAAAACTCCTTAAACTACTATCTATAATATAACTGATAATGATATTGTGATAAAATTGGAAAATACTTGACAAAATCTATCAAAACGAATGTAAATGACTCTTTATTGTGAGACTTTCCCTTGATAATTTACTAAATTGCAACACTTGTTTCACTATACAATAATGTTTTAAGTAGTGTTTGGTACTATAGCTATATTGCATGAATAAAGGAACAAAATATCTTACAATTCATATCAAAGTTGATTTGTTATAAATGATTTTCTATGTTTATTTATTGTAAGATATTCACCGAACAGAACACAAAACCGTAACACATATTTCGCTATGTAACAGCTTCAGGTGAGTTCATCACTATCAGTGTGTTTGTTCATAGTGATGAACGAATATGCTTGGGAAAGCTAGAATATAGTGAAACACATGTTGCAGTTTTGTTGGCGGTTCAGAACATAATCATTCTTTGATGTTATTTAATAAGAAATTTGATGATTTGAAAAAATTGCTGTTCTATTAGTTCGAAACATGATTAAAATATTTAATTACAACCAATTTGAAGAAAGGTACAATTCATTATTATTACATCAAACTTTTACTGAGACTGATTTCTGATGAAGAGTGAAAACAGAAATAAATAATCTGCACTTAAGAGCGTAAGATATCAATGATTAGCATCAAGATTTGCAAAACAGTAGTCAATAGGTCTTCCAAAAAATGTGACTGATAAAAGTGACAATGTTCTATTGAGAATGAAAATTTAATAAAATCTCAGATGATTGTGTATTAGAATAGAAATCATGTAAATATTATTCTGTGAACGTTGATTGTATGTTGCAAATAATTTAAATCCTTTTAAATAACAAGAAAAAGAACTTCTGAACCCCAAAATTACAAAATATTCAAATCTCATATCAAACTATGCAAAGCTCAATAATTTACGAAGGTATTTTTTAATTGGAACAACTTTGACATTTGATTTGACGTATTTTGTTTTTTCGCTATGTTCACTTAACCTGAAAATTTCATAATTCTGCTGGCAAAATGCTGATACAAATTATATTCAAAGATATACTCACGTTTGCCGCTGAATACGCAGGTGGAGTTGCGGGCATTGAAATGGGCGACAAAGGGCTTTTCACTGCACTCTCGCATAGCATCAAGGACTTCTGAATATTATTGATGGCGACTGCTTCGTTCATAGGATGGTAATTCAGAGGAGGCTGATTTCCCGCACCATCCAATAAATGCATAATATCTTCTGGTACAAAATCAATGACTTGATCCAAAAGTTCGGATAGCAATGGATCGGCGGAGGTGTGTACATTGTTGTTATCCCAGCCCAAGTTGTTGTTCTCAGTACTAGAACTGGCAGAAGTATAGCAACTGGAGTTGATTTGGTTCATTTGTCGCATCTCGGTTCGTTGAATGTTGTTTGCAGAGGTGAGAACAGAGCTGAGGTAGTTTGTATGAGTGGGACGACCAGGTAATCTAGGCGAAAGGAATAATTTGAAGTATATTTCACTTGGTAGAATATGACCAGTACTTACCTATTTACAGTCGCTCTTGAGTTTGTAGCATTAGGCTGGTTCATTATCATTTGTATCGACTTATTGGGGTCTGTTACTCTAGGAAGTTTTTCATGTGGGGTTGCTGTCAGTATACTTTCAGGTATTGGCGGAATCGGCTGATGATTCGATGGCTTCTTGGCCAACAAAGAAGCCAACATCTTATTACGTTCCCGGAGGGATGATGTAACCTTCAAAAATTTCAATTAAAAGATTATCATTTCAGTGTGTTGATATGAACATTTTCATTTATGTATTAAAGGTTATAGAAATTAGAAACCTGTACAAAAAGTATCACAGTAAATTTTTTCAATGTTAATATTTTTTATTTTCCTTCTTCAAAAATAAAATTACATTGCAACTGTCGCATCAATATTGTTTGTAAATTGGGAGTTTATTGGAAACTAGATAACGACCATATTAAAACAGGTCAATAATTTACAATTCAACAAAGTTGACTACAGAATGAGAAAACAAGATTTGAAATATGAATCTGGTAGGAAACAACAGATAAAAACTAAAAAAACAAAAACAGGAACAATATGAATAATACAAACACATTGATATTGTGTATGAGCTATAAAAAACTCAATAAGAAAAAAGCTCCTAAACAGCTCCATACTATGGGTGGATATGAGATTCAGAATCGAGAACAACTCTTCTTATGCCAACGAAAAATATCAACGACAATCTGTACAATCTGATAGTGGGGGAGGTGAAATTTAGCAATATTGGTAAATGCAAGTTTATATGCGCTGACAAACAATTCGAAAGCCTAAAACTTAATAAAGACACATGATTTGGTTAAACTTCATGCCCTTTGAGAGTTTCTTTAAAATTCACATCTTCAGACTCTCTAATGCTATATGTACACTGTAACCAGGAAGTCATAGAATACATCCTAATGTAAACTTTGATCCAACAACTTATGATACCTATTATTCAAATACAGATAAATAATTTAGTCATAATAAGTCCCGAAAGTTATGTTTACTGTTGCAGAGAAGTTTCCAGAATGAAAGCTTTCATATTTTACTAAAAACGTAACTTTGAACTTCAACTGCAAATGCTTGGCGATTTTTATAAATCCCAGTATATCACAGTTACTCATATCAAGAGCACAAAATATCACATTGGCGTTCCAGCACGAAAAAGCACACAAGAAAGCGCCCCCGTATAAATTGAAATTTATCGCTCTGCCATATAATAGGAAATGGAGAGACAGAACACAATTTTTTTTTGTATAATGTAAAAACAGTGTTACCTGTTGTCCATCTGAAGTTCTTTTGTTAGGGCCGTCATCTCTGTCGTCATTGGGTCTTTTTCTGCTACCATCACCATTAGGCGAAGACGGAAAACCGAGGCTTCTCATCAGCGAATCGTCGTGACAGCGTAGATCGGCCTTCTTGTCTTCCTCACTGCCCCTTTCAGGTTTCAAGAGCTGCTGAAGCAATTCGCTCTTCTTTTTCACTCCTGCCCTGGATTCGACATCATCGTCTTCATCGTTTTTATCGTTGAGGAGCTATAAAAAAAAAGATTATATAATGATCAACTTTAATTCACTTGGTTCATTATTTTCAAGGAGTAAAGCAGTAACCTAACCTTTGGGATTCCCAAGAAGTTGAAGAAGACAGGAAAAAAATGATAAGTGGTCTTAATATGTGAACAATCGGTCTAGGTTAAGTTGAAAAACAGCACAAGCTGAACTTCACCTTTCATCGATTGTAACACTGTGTTCAATTTGTAATTATTCGATGAATAAAGCCGATTATTATTATTATATAATGGCATTATCTGATTAGCTTTTTTTTCAGGAGAGTTTTGTGACACCCTAAACAGTAGAAGGCCAGTCATTTTTTTTTTATTTTTCGTAGAACAATCTTTTTTGGGGTTTCAACACACCATAAAACATTGATAGGTAATTTGTGGTAGAAAACAAGCAAAGCAACCCAGTAGTAATATACATTTCACTCAGTATTCCTCGAAATAAATCCATGATGGTTGGCGTATTTTGAACAATAAGATAGTACTAATGGATTTTGAATGTTTCTTCCTAAACTGCGTCAATCAATAAGTTACTGTTAATATGAATCCATGTTAAATATTTCGTGTTTTCTTTGAATTCAGTTTTACTTACAATTTTACATTAAATGAAATCTCAAAAATAAAAAATACCCAATAAAAATAGTATTATTAACTAACGTTAAAACGAATATTTTTAAGAGTGGATCATTTGGCAAAAAAAAATTATTGATATGGTTCACAAAAAATTTCTTTTCAAAATGTAACTTGTGGTGTGCCTCAAGGATCCACTCTTGGGCAGAACTTGTTCGTATAATTTACAACCAAATTTAGATTCGAGTATAATACCTCTATAAAATTAATGAGGCCAATTCCAGTAAAATAAATGAAATATACTTTTTTAGTTTGTGTCAATTTGTCGTGAAGTAAATGTCGCGGTTAAGTCGCTTAGCAAGTTTAACCTAGAAAAAATCTTAATTGAACTAAGTATTTAAATTTCTCTAAGCAACATTTGTGGAATTGTAAATCGTAATTATCGTATTTCATTTGTTTATCAACTTTATTAAATGCGAAAACAAAAAAGCTTACATTGAATTCAAATATTGCTGATTTCTATTCATAATTTTTTAAATAGAAAAGACAATTGGTCAATAAGTTACTCATCGCAAAAGAATATCCAACAGTAATATAGAAATATATTGCTAGGTGATTATTTTTCTTAAGATAGATGTTATCAACAGAGATAAAATGGCCTTTTTCAGTCTTTTGAAAAAATTGAAAAAAAAAGAAATGAAATATACGTTTTGCGGTGTTGGCAATGGTACAAAATATTCTTACAAGTTATGGAATGGAAAATTCAATAATTTCCAGAGAAATATTCAACATTTAAATTTCATAAAGAATCATAGTAGAATGGCTGTATGATTTTAGCAGAGTATATTATAAAAAAGGGGAGGCATGACAATTATTTGTCATTTATGACAAGTTCTCAACAGTTATTCAGCAATAAATGAATATATTTTATCAATTTTACTGCTAATGGCTATCTTTATAAGAGAGAATACAGCCAATAAGAATTATATTTTTCTCATAACAATCATACCACCAGAAAATACAAATTTTTGTCAATGAAATTACAACTTTGGAAAAAAATTTAATAGGATTTGATTTATAATTCAGTTCTTTTTCAGGGCAACCACCATTACAAGTGAAAAATTTCTTCAACCATTTGATAACCAACCACGATAATATGTATATAAGAGGAATTTTGCTGGCGAAATTTATATACAACAAATACTAAATCAATTTCAGCAGTGTCAGTTTTTCAAAAGGGAAGTCCAATAGAAATACAATTCCAAGTGGAATTATATTTATATTGAAATATTCAATTTTGCTTGGAATGCATGCTATTTTCCAATTCTATTTATATTTGATACTGGAAATAAAATAACGCTTTCTCGAAACTTATCACAAAATGAACCAAACCAGAACAGAAATGTTAATATTTCATAGATAATACTAGAGATAATATTATTTGAAAACCACAGGACAGATAAAACCATGAACAAAAACAAACATGTTTGTGAGTTTTCCATTAACATTTTATACGATTTCCATAAACCTAAATTCGTAAAAAAATTAGTGAATTATGCCACAAATTATTCATGCAAGTAAGCAAAAAACTGTTGATTTTCCACCAGAGGTAAGTAGAGAACTATCAAATCCAATTCAGGCAAACGATAGTAATACAAGAAATATTCAATGGCAGAAATATACAGACGCGAGTTTTGTTTAAAAAATTATCCCGAGAAATGAATTCCCACCAAAGAATGGAATTATAGTTTTCAACCTGACCTGCTGACACAATATATTATTATTTTACATATTGATTTGCTCTGTTAAATTGTGTACACCTAACACTGACATTTATTTTGACATATTTACAAAATCATAGAGTAGGTACATCATACTTTTATGTTTCCCCTACTCTGACAAACATTTTCTATGATAGCACTTTTACTTCGAGGATTTATTTGAGAATATAATTGTGTTCCTCGCCTGTATTGAGCGACAACAAAGCAAATATTAATGTTTACATAAAATTTCTACTTTTTATTGTTGTATATGATTCCTATTTTGAAAAAAACATTATATACCATTCAAATTGTGAATGAAAACACCAATAAATTATCATAACTGAACTTACCTTACTTTTTCTTCATAAAAAACCAATGTCAATTTCTGTCTGAAGTAGAAGGAAGAGGTAAAATGAAAAGTAAAAGTTTTGTTTATGAACTAGCCATTACCATAACATTCAGCTCAATATTCGGAACATACTTTTAATTTGACTGCAAATCAATTTGACAACGTCGCTCACTTACCAACTGTGATTTGACAATTTGACATATGTTTGCAAGAATATAAGTTATGAAAATGACTCAACAGTTTTTTTCTCTACTTTTACAGCAATTATGAATTGTACTTATAACTATTTATTGTACTTTGTGTTTTTCAAAGCTTCATTTCGTTTATGAAACATTTTTTGGGTATCATTGTTCAAATGGAAACATACCCAACTAGGTTTACAAGAGTCTTATTGGGTAAGAGGGTGCTTCTTTCTCTCCCTATCTTCTAAACTTCTCGTCACTTCCGTTCCGAAGAATGCTACAACCCCCAACTGTATAACGATGAAAGCTGTGTTACAAAAAGGAACTGAGATTAACTACTCGGTTTTTTCGATATTATTTAGAGTTATCAAAGCATTTCGAAACCACCTGAAATTAATTTTCTGATAATATAACGTGACATTTAAATATAAATCTAAAACCCATGTTAGAAATTCCACTGCATGCAAGAATTAAAACAACAATTTTGACTTGTTGAAATTTGGAAGAATCTTTACCAAGACGTAAATCAATTTTCCGAAAGTCCAGTTTTCCTTAACGACTTTCTCACTGAAACTCATCTCACAAACTTTTTCTTTTGTTTCCGCCGTCATCTCGATTCAAAAGGGTAGGACGTAAACTATTTTAAAGAAATATTACCATAGTTAGCACTAGAGGGGCCTGATAAATTCACTGAACCACTCTGATAACTCGAAAAAATCTGACTGATTCACTATTAGTTACAACGCGGAAAAAATCCCACAAGTTATTACCCAAGTCAGTACAACCGAACGCGTTATCTCCTTGAAGAGGAACTCAGAACTGACATCTGACGGAGTAGTGTAAATAATATCTGATAAAATTTGTATTTGAAAAGGTAAAGGCGGTGGGAGGGACGGCCAAAGCGAAGTGTTGCCACATTTCCAGTAATTTTATTTCCAGCCAGCTACCCCAGTGGTGGGGTAGCTACCCTTGCAATGGCTCCGAAGAGAGTATTCCAAAATAAATTGAATACATACATAAAGGTAAGAATATTTGAAATTTATGGTTCATTTAGAATTTTGAAGTTTGTTTCTCTTTTCTAATATTGTGACGAGTATGAGTATAATACAAATTTAAAATCACAGAAAAAATTTTAACAAAACACACAACACATGAAAATTTTCATATGATAGTAGTGGAAATTCGTAGGAAAACATTTTATCCTCATCCGAAAAAAAATGCAGACTCCCGACGCGCGTTTCGCTAACCAAGTTAGCATCATCATCAAGAAATGATTGATCTAGTCAATTATGAATATACTAACTCTAACACTTATATTTCTGAAAATTCTGGTTGTTTCAATATTGTCAACATTCGAGTTATAATTTTAGATAATATTTAACAATATTTT
>WOGP01008042.1:0-11422 GCA_015342065.1 Leptinotarsa undecemlineata
TTTATTTATATGTATTTAAATGTATATTGTATATAATAATTGTTTTTCACTTGATGTAACTCCGTTATATTTTATTCTGCATATTGTTGTTTTAATATACTTGTATTTGGCGTTTCCTACACCATAATTGTATGATCTAAAAGGAATAAACAGTACTATTATTATTATTATACTGGTCATGTATAATATGACATTTTATAATGAAATTTTGAAATATTGGCTTGCCTCTGGTAATTTCTACCCACCAATGCCTCGGGAAAAAGTTGTTCAATTCTCAATTTTAAACCCCGATACCAAATTAAAACTTTCTATTATCATTTCTCATTTTCCAAATTTTTTTTTTTGGAACTATTATTTTACCAATTATAATGAAACATGATCCAAATTCCATATTTCTTATCAATATACGAGACCTGCATGCGGTATCTTATTCTCAAAATATTATTGTTGATTTATTACTAGAAAAAATGCACCTCAAAATTCGTTATTTTCCTGCTAAGTTCTTCAAGTCTGCTTAATTCATTCAGAAACTGGCATAATTTATTTTGTCAATAGGTAAATGGGTAACTGATTGTATAAATGAGTTTGCTTTTCATTTTAATGTACTACTTTTTCTGGACATTATATCAAATTTGTATTCAGTTCAATTTTGTTGCAGATAATTTCAAAATGTTGTGGTGACATTCACCTTCACAGTTAGAATAAGGAATTTTCTGTCAAATATCGTTAGAATTCTTGTTTTTAATTTATTACTACTGAAAACTTGCAACTAGTGCATATCGATATAAGTATTTATGAGGTAATATCTATACTTATGCGTGAATGTTGTCACTGAAAATTAATGATAAACTACCCATATGTATGAATCCACCCTACCACTTTTTGCCTGAAATAGCAGAAAACCAAATTTGCATCCAGATATGCAAACCATCTCAACGTTCGATGATTTATTTAAATAATGGTAACAATAATGAATACATTATATACGAAAAACAAACTCGTTCATTCAATAAATTATCCAAATGTCTCAATTCTGATTGAAAATTGTTGATCAAAGCATTGCTCAAAAATACAGTATACGTATTAAGATAACCCACAGAATGTTCCTATTGCAAAGTTTCAACAGATTTCTAATATCATTTCTGGGAATAAAGAACATTCAGAAAAAAATTGAAATTCGAATTGAAAGCGCTAGAGACTATATTTTCGTTGTGAGGGTTTACTTATTGGTCAGTTGTGTGGTTTACCGACATGAAAATATGAAATATTCGTGAAAGGTCTTGATTTTAGTTGTTCGCTTCCGTTCATTTGTTCATTGCCTTAACTCTGCGAAGCCGCATAATCTGAACCAATTAGCTATAATTATTGTAAGCCAAATTTTCCCTCAGCATTACTACTCCCTTTTTCAGAACTAATTAAGATTGTTTCTTTTTCAGGTAAGCCGTCTGCAATAGGATCGCTCGACCATAATAATATCCAACTGGGATTTCGGGTATGTCATAATTTCTTCTATTTTTCGTTATAATTTCGGAGTCGGTTCCGCTCTGCGCCCTTCTGGTTAGACGTCAATATAAGCCTAGGGGTTGTTTATCGAATTTTACCTCCGCAAAGGCATGGGCGTATCGGTAAAATTCATCTGAGGGCTGTTTTTGTTCAAAACACAAATAACGTATTGCTTTTATGGAAATTTTGTTATGATACTGAATGTATTTTATTATTCTGTGTTAAAATTTACTCCATAATCGAAAAAAGCAACAATGCTGTGTAGGCCTGTAATTTTGTGCGAGGGTCAAAATAAAATTTTCGGGGGCATGCATAATCTAATTGAAAAAAAAATTAGGTGAATGAGTACAATCGGTATTGTTGTTACAAAAAAAGTCATATTCAGGTATTAAAATGATGATAATAAATGTATAGAGGAATTTTTATATCTATTTGAACGATGTTTGGAATGAAAAAATGTAATTTACGAATATAAACCTTTTTGAGGCTAGTACAACAAGTAGTGAATAAACAAAATAATTATATCGATACTCAATAGATATTTATACTGTTTCTTGCTGAACGGCGGGCAGGGTTAGAAAATTAGACGTTGGATTTACCTACATCTTGTTTTCTATTCTCTTTGTGAAACCTATAAAAGAAACGAGAAAAAAATAGTGGACAATTATTTAATAATAATATAACAGTTAGAAAATAAAAACAGTGTTATTTTGGTTGTCGTCCGATTTCATTATTGACATAATTAATGTTAAGGGACATTACGGGCTAGCAGCAATGTCCTTCATGCATCAGCGAATGAAAAGTCTTCGACTTTGTCTCCAAGTAGTAGACCTTTTTCGTATCAGCAGATTTTCCACCCATCATTAAGTTATTCCTCACACATATAACTAACTCATAGACATTATATCTGTTAGCATCACTTGTCTGCCACTGTCCAGGGTCAATGTTACAAACAATGCTTCAAGTAGAATCGGAGTAGGTAAACATTTGTAATACTTCACCACCACTTTATTTAGTTGAGAAATGTTTATATACTTCAAGAATAAATACTTTCAAACAACTAATTAACCATGTACTTGATATTTCATCTTATGTGTGATAATTTCTCGTTTCTTTTATTTATATGTCGATCAAGGCTAATATGATACAAAAATATACACTTTTTATTATAATACCCAACCATATACATTGAGCCATTTTAAAAAAAATACTGGGATATATAATTCGTATTGGTTAGTTTATTTATGGGTACACAAAAAATATAGTTGCAGTACCAATGCTGTGTATCATAATAACCCCACCTGGTGGGACTAATTTGATTCGGTGATGAGGCTTAAGTGATACAGCATTGTATTTCATTCAATATAGTCAATGAACGTAAGACGAGACTGAACTGATACAGCTCTGGGGCTAATGTGATACCAGTAATTTTTTCGAATTTTTGTCTTCAGCCATATAAAAGATACATCCGTGTATTGTTCATGTTTTTACCACTAAAAAAAATCCCTTGGAAAAAATAACTAAAGCACCGTTTATTGAAAAAACTTTTCAATGGAATATATGGAATATTAGTTTCTTGTATGAAATGATTGAAAATTATAATATTCAAAAGTCGAGTTGAAAACCAGTTCTCCTCTCCTTCCCAAAGCAGGTTCAGCAAGTTTTTCTACCACATCTTCAGTTTCAATAAATGACACATCTTCCGGCAAAAAACTGTGGTTTCTTCACGTGTCTCTTTTATTCGTGTGAATTTTACTCTTGGTTCACCAGCTTCAATATCCATAACTTGACCTACGTAATGTAACATTTTATTTTTGGTTGCAAATTCAACTACAACCCACTCATTGATTCTAGGTGTAGTATGTTGGTCATGCATGTCACTAACATTGCAGTTTCTTAAAGTCTTCAAAAATTCCAAGTCTGACTCTTCTTTTCTCTGCATGGCTTGTATAATGTCGGAATCACTGCTATCCTCATCTGCAAAATCAATTTCACTCGGGATATCTGATTCGCTGTCTGACGAAACCGTTATTTTCTTACGCTTCTTTTGTTTTCGTTGTTTTTCCTGAATTATCTGACTCTCTTCCTTTCTTGATATTTCGTCTTGGGTAGCATTTTCTGCTGGTTGGGTTTCATTGGTGCTTGATGTGGTTGTTTTCTTGTTTCTTATTCACTCCTTCCCCTAGTCTTTTGAGTTTTTTTCGGCTTTCTTTCTCTTCCATTTCTTGTTTCTTTTTTTGTTCGGCAGCAAATACACTCTTCACTAGTAACGATTGCTGCCATTGAAGCTAGTTTCATTCTAGTTTTTTTTGGAGCAAAGGTTTTGTTGAGTCTTTGTAGAAGCAAAGTCTCAAACGAACGAGATATACTTGGAGTGGAGTGATTATTGGAGTAGAGGAACCAGAGTTCCTCTACTGATATAAGAGAGGCTGATATAAATCGCTTGACATAGAAACTTTGGCAGATGGAACAGCGTTGTCTGAGTCTGATTTGTCGCCTGCTTCGGCTATTTTTTCCAGTTCGGCTTTGTATCTTGCTAGTTTTGCAGGATTTAAACGAGAAACAGGATATTTCTTTCTATCGACTGGATAAATTCCAGCAGATGTGAATCCCGCTTTCACATTGTCAGAGGGTAATCCGTCATACCAAATACTGCAAAGAATGTTTATAAATTCACTCTTTATCATTTTTCGTTGATTACTTCTGTACCACTGAAGAATGTTTAGGTCCCACGTATACTTGAGTGTTTTGAAACATGCCTTGTCCAGGGGCTGCAAAACATCTGTTGTAAGAGCAGGCAGTTTTACTTCAACAGCTTGCTGGTTTTTGGCGTAGATAGCTGTGTCTATATCCAAGTGAGTTAGATGGCCGTCAAATATCAAGAGGAGCGGTCTCTCTTTTACTTCCTGACAAAATTTTTCGAAGTAGACGTGGAATACAACAGATGTCATCCATCCCTTTTCACTACAGGCATAGAACGTACCAGGTACATCTTTATCCTCTTTCCAACTGGACCACAAGTTGGCGCCTTGGAAGACTATTAATGGTGGCATTACTTCAGCTGCAGCATTACAGCATGTCAAAACTGTAGTAATTTCTCTGCCACTTCCTTCTTGAGTTCGATGAGCTTTCTGACCAACACCAGAGAGTAGTTTAATCCTAGAAGTAGCAGCACACAAAGATGTCTCATCCACGTTGTAGATATGGTTAGGTTTATCATCTAGCTTCAATTCCTCAATTTGTTTCTCAATCAAGTCATAAAAATGGTATATGATGTACGGGTCACTGGTATTTAGACGCCGAGTTTTTTCTAAAAGCTCCATTTTTTCAGGCTCAATTTATGTCTTTTACAAAAACCCTTATACCAATCATGCCCCGGTCTATTATTTCTAAATGGAACCGTCATTGCATTTTGCTCCACATCCAAGACTTCCTCTTTGCTAAACGCAAAACCATTTTTTGACATGGTCTTGATATTTTCAGCTAATGATACCTCACTTTCTTCTGGCAGAGCTGTCTTGTGTCCAGCATGCTTCGCAGTGTTGTCCTCTGAAGGATTATTAGTTTTTTTCATGTATCGGCATAGGAACATTTTTTCAATCTTAAGATCCTTGGCCATATTGCGCAGACTGGGCATCAGCTATAATTTTTTAGCACGATCAAGAAGTGTCTGTGGATAAACTGTTCTTGTCCCTTTAAGAATGTACTTACGCACCATTTTAACACGATTTTTTTTTAAATGTCGAATAAGTTTTTGAAAAAATACAGTTACACACTAAAACCGTTAGTACTATTCAAACAGAGTGAAAAGCTTGCATTTGTGATCTACAGGTGGTGCTGCAACAAAACAAAACAACTTGAAGTCCAAGAAGAAAGTTACAAAAACTATTAAAATGTACAATTTTCAAGGTTTTGCAATATCAAGAAAGCCCCTTCAGCTGTATCACAATAGCCCCAATGTGTGTATCAAATTAACTCCCTTATTTGTATCAAATTATCCCCCTAAATGTGACGTCATATATCTCGTTATAAGATTACCTATTCATAAGTTTTCCAATGTAGAAACATGAAGCTACCTTCCCCCAATACGGGTGGCGCATAAAAACATTTCTACCTCAATAAACAACGGAGTTTGAATAAAAGTTTACAGTCAGTCACTCAATGAATTTTTTTTGCTTAAAAAAGTCACTTCTGATTATTTATTTTTTTATTGTCCACTTACCATGCAATAATGAGAAATTCCGTTATGCCCAACAATAACAGAATGTATTACTTAGTCAGTATTTTTTCTTAACTATTTTTGGCACAAAGCACGTAAATAATCTCCTGGTGTATCATATTAGCCCCATTTTTCATGGTGTGTCACATTAGCCCCGATTGACCCTACTATTTAACTTATTAATACAGTTTATTGTATTATTTTCACAATAAAGAGTTTTACAAAAACCGCGACACGTGTTTCGCTATAAAATAGCTATTTCACGCTTGAGAAAGCTATTGTATAGCTAAACACGTGTCGTGGATTTTGTAAAACCTTTTATAGTGAAACTCATAGAATAAATTTCAATAATGAGTTTTAATGTGGATTTTCATCAAGTATCCGCCATTTCTATTCAATTATTTTTGACTTGACTGTGCACTGTATCTAAGTACTAACCAACCTGTCTGTTCTCATACAATGTTACATTGTCTTATAGAAATGAAATTGATTAGGTTGTTATGAAATTTTCATCGTAGATACGCTTGTAAAAGGTTTGATGTTAGTTACAAACTGATAGGGGGTAAGTGAAAAATCAACTGCAATGAATTTTTTCAAAACTACATTCTATTGAAAAAGTTACGGATATTCTGCCAGCAATGCCGCAAGTTAAATACTGAAATATTTTCTAAGTTATTTTATGAAAATCGAATCGGCAAAACTTCGCCAGTAAACCAAAAGGCAACTAGGCGTTCATTTGGAACTTATAAAATGTATAAATCTTAAATATTGAACATAATTTAATTTAGGTACTTTAAAAGCTCATCTCCTTAACTAAGAGCCATCGGATGATAAATCCGATGGCTCTGTCAAGTCTCCGGAAAAACTGCAGAATTAAAAAGTTTTCACCATAACAGCGTTTGAAAAAACATCAAAAACTCATGTAGGTAGTTGAAGAAAAATGTTTTTCAAGATTCTGTATTTTCAAAAGTTTAAAAAAGTTTTGTGTTGTATGGGCCACTTTTTATATTTTTCTTTTTTCCCATTGATGGAATCAATGATTTCACCTTTGAATGAAATATATTCTCAAATATTATATTCTACACCATTCTACTGCACTGGTACGAGGGGGAGGTTCATGGACCTACTAACCATTAACGAATGAACCAAATATGAGGCGCCTTTGAAGCTTTGATCCTTTATGCTGTAATGAAGGTGGATGTATTTTGATTGATTATAATTCCATCCGATTTCGGATATGTATTCTAATAATTTGAACATATTGCACTGATAAATGTTGAATGCTAAAATAGAAATATGATTTAAAAGTAAAGAATTCTGAGACAAAAATGGCAAAAAAAGGGATTTTAAAGGTTTTGAATCAGTATATGAACTCTGGTTTTAAATTGATATCAGTGGTGGATTTACAAATTTTTAAGGTGAAGGCTGTACAGTTTTTGCCGCTCTTGCCTCTACAATCCCAACAATTTCTTTGAAATTGTAGGCAAAATAATTTTAGGTATATTTTTGAGCTAATCAACGCTCAATCATTTTAGGTATATTTTTGAGGTAATCAAAGCTTAATCATTTACGAACGTGAATAAATATTCTTTATTGCGCTTCCGAACAGTTACAAAAATTAACTCAGTCGAATTATAAAAGTTCGTTGCAATAACTTCTGTTGTCAAAATCATTGATCGTTATAAGTAATCTTGTTCATTAATTCTGACTCTATGCAAAAAAGAGCAAAAGCGTTAAATTTTGCTTGGCTCAAAGTCGTTCTCAGATAATTTTTTAGCCTTTTCAGACAAGAAAAGCTTCTTTCGATCAAACAATTCGTGAGACGAGGAGAAAAGTCATCGGCAAAATTTGTGGCAGACTTCTATCTGTAAGACATCAGTTTAATTTCCAAGATGTAGTAGAAAAATATTTCCCCTAATTTGCCACCCCAGAAATCTGCCGCTCTAGGCTCAACCCTACTCAGCCTGCTGTTAAATTTGCCACTGATTGGTATGAATATTGGTATGACTCCAGTCAATGTACGTGATGTGCTGCAGTATATGTTAGGATGTGCTAAAAAATAATTATAATATGAATATACATATAATATCAAGTTTTAAATCGTGTTATGAATCATACATTTTATTTTGCATGAAAAAATCAGCTTTTGATTCCAGGTCGTTTCCTTTATTATTGATCATTTCAATAAGGGAATCATGAAAGGTCACTTTATAATTAATGACTGTTAAGGAAAATATAGGTTACCAAAACCGTTTGGTATCGGATGTAGAGAAATGAAACAAATTACTAGTTTAATATCTATTTTTGGAATAATCATTAGTGTCATCATTTCTAAAATTCGAACATCCTGAGTAGAGAAAGCCAAGCGAAACAGCTTTCACGTGTGTAACTCATAAAAATAAAATGTTTACACAGGCAAACTGGTTTCAAAATATTCCATTCGTTAATAAACAAGTATTAAAAGTTACGTTCTGAATTCCTCAATGAAAGCAATTGAATAACTGAATTTTCATTTGCTCTCTATAATCATTACAATGTTTCAGTAGTAATATCTTTTGTTTTCTCCGTTTCAGTCAATGATATAACATTATAAATTTCAGCTTATTTTTGTTATCTTTGTTAGTTTTCATTTTCAAAACTGCCTGTGTGATTATATTTCAATAATAATATCAAACATACATGATATCATCACGATATACCATGTCTTGTTCGCTCTTATTTTTGAGTTTTCAGTAATTATCCACTAATCAACTGGGTTAATTCCACATTTTGAAAGTATCACAAAAATATAATGTTCAACTGTCAAAGGAGGTAATGGGATCAATTATATAAAGTGAATACTTCACTAACTCACCTTCGCTTTCTATAACTCTCTATTATCACTTCGCTGCTTGGCTGTCTTATATATACAGTATTAATATTGTAACAACTTAAAGAATTAAGTATCTTGAACTAGTTCATTTCCAACAATATTTCACTAATCACAAACTAATTTATTCATTACAACCCTCAGCAACTAACGCTTAATTCATTTCCACTATTTGAATTTCTTGTTTAGCCGCTCGATTCACTTTCTGAACTGCCCCCTTGGGTCGGGAAGAGGTTAACGGTTCATACTAGAATTCTGTAGTCGTTTCGATAGTAGAATTTTACCGGCTATTCCTGACTGTATTCTTTCACGGTTATGTCCGGAGTTTGTTCCATGAATAGGCCGGCGAACTGACCAGCGGCGGCTACAGATTCGTTACAATATTTTGGCCAGAAATTGTAAACACATCAGAGTGTTGAGTCTATTATTAGTACGGGAGGTAGCGTTGCAATTTTTCTAGTAATTTCATACTGAGTGAAATTCATTTCAAACAGTTGTTAAATGTTCAGAAATCAGTATAGTGAGCATCAGTTATCGAACTAGCGATTGAGTTAAAGGAGACAGCATGAAAAAGTCATTGCAAAAAAATCTGCTCCGATGATTTTCATACCGAGCAAAAAAGTATTAAATTATTGTTTTAATCAAATTTCCAAAAAGCATAATCGTCAGCTGCATTGATGAGGGGGGTTATTGTATAGCTGATGACGATACTTTTTTTCAACAGTCAAATCATCCTACACTTCGAATTCCCATATCATATAACTAACTTGAAAAATCACCCTCATATACAGGTATTCGACTTTACAGTCTTCAGTTTTCTTCATCTCCTGAAGACGCCAATTTAGTTGGTGAAACATGCATCGAGAATAATACTGTATTTCTAGTGATTGGGGGAAGTGATTGTTTCAGGAATAAATAACCTGATGAAATCAAGCAAGAAAAAGTATTAAATGCATTCAAGAGTGAATTGAAAAAATTTGAGTCAGTGAATGATATTATCACCTCAACGCGTATTTAAATGGACAAATAATTTGAAATTTTCTATGAATAGTTTGTCTTCATCCTTGCAATTTTATGGATCTTCATGACTGAGATTATGTGAATGAGAAACCAAACAGTTGTGTAACTACAGTAGGGATGAACTACGATGTCTAACAGACCTCCTTATAGATCACTGTCGTCTGAACATCATATGCAGACTTGTATGACACACTGTGTTCCGACACACACTGTCGGAAGACAGTGTGTGTCACTTCTGTTCGGAAAATAATGAAAGAGCAGAGCATATACTTTGTACCTGCCCCGCTGCGGACCGAATCAGATTTTCACAGTTTGGCAGAGCCACACTCTTACAATCTGATCTGAAAAATCACTCACTATATAAACTAATCGGCTTCAATAAGCAGCTGGGTTTATTTGGTCGAGTTTGAATAGGTATAAGCCACAATAAACCCTTGCGGGTTGCTGTGACTTAACCTAACCTGTTGTGAATGTTATAGTTATATTTTGTTTATATTTAAAATTGATTTTATTTTTATTTCAAATGTTTTTCAAGTTTTCAACCTTATCCAAAATCATGTGACGATAGTGGAATAAATATATCATTAGTAATAGAACTTAACAATTCTCACTTCAAATGCTGACAGACGTAGTTCTATCATAAATGAGCCAGCATGCCTGCTTCATTAACTTCGTAGTTTTAATTTGTTTTTGAAAATTTTAAACATTAGTAATTTACTAAAACATTTCAACTCACTCCACTGTTTTGACATATATGGAACAGTGCCCATACGTGTCAAATTTTGACCTTTGATCATTGGATTCCCGTTTTAAAGTGAATTTGATCATTTTCTATAAATTTTTAGTCTTCTGAATAGTTTAGAACTGTTTCCACCACTAAAATATGACCTAATCTGAAAATGTTAGCCTTAATAAAACACATACATATTCACTTGGACTATAAAATCACTGGACTGCAAAGAAGGACTAATAAGCTTTTTTTGGAAATTTTGAAAATGCCAACGGTGAAAATATTTTAATGAATTAGACGCACCTCTGTAATCTTACTTCATTATTCATGCCGTCTGTGAATAATTGTAATGAAAATAGAAATGACTATTTTGAAGATTTTTTTTTTCATTGATCCATTAGACTTTCGACCGTAACTATAAAACTATAACGATCTATAAAAGTACACTCCACTGGTTTATTGCCTATTTAGGAGTCTAATTACTCACAGGTATCCCAGCATAAAAACTTTATATTCCTGTAAATAATGATAAAGTATTTAGTAGTAATAATGAAATGTAAATAAATATCATTGCAAACAAATGGTGCACAAAGTAAACAAACCTGGGTTGAAACTGAATACTTAAAATAAATTTATTTTATACGAAAAGTAAATGAAACTTGTTTGTTATCTGTTTTATGTCTACCTGGGAGATTTCATGTTTATTGTTTATACTTAAACTGTGTGATAATGAACAGTGTTGGGAAAATAAATAGATATCATTTATGGCTTATTAATAGTTTTCACATATTTTCAACGTTTTCATTTTTCATTCCACGGTGTGTATTCGAATATAAAGTGAAAAGTTGTTCTCTAAACGCGCCTGGTGAATTCAAACAGGAATTTTGAAATGTATGTAGTTGTACGTTTAGTCTGATGAAATTGACCAGTTTCACTAGCAAATTCAAAGTGCTTGATCATACGAAATTAAGGTACATATGTACCTTAATTTCGGTAATATGAGGTAAATACTCAAATGAACTGTATCAAGTGAGTGCGTTCTCTGGCTATAACAAAGATTTGCAATGGTAAAAAGTAAATA
>WOGP01008043.1:0-11421 GCA_015342065.1 Leptinotarsa undecemlineata
CTATAATACCGTCGATATAATAAGGGACGTCTTCACTTTCTCCGGCTTGTCCTTTGTCCTCAAAGGAGACCAGCAAAATATTGGTGGTTCAGCCTAAAACCACTACACCGTCTGTTATGGTATCACTAATGTTTTGTGTTCATGAAAGTGGTTGACAATGTTTCATGTTGAATTCTATAAGTTTGGACTCCCATTGTCTAATATGATTCTACTATGAATGTTTTGAAATCTATGAAAGAACATATAGAATTAGGATGAATAGCTGAAATCTCGATTATAATGAACAATAAAACGTGAAATGAAAATAGAACCAAACAAATAAAATAATCAAGATGCGAAATTGAAAATATCACACACTTTGTATTTTGTTTATTTCATTAATTTTATTGTATTTTCATTTTACGTTTTATGTTGTTTAATATAATCGATATTCTAGTTATTCATTTTGATTCTATTTATACTTTAATAGATTTCAAATCATTGTAGAATCATATTAGAGAAAAAAGTCCGAACTAATAAAATTCATTTTTTTTTAGTTTAATCTGTCTGACCACTGAGAAGATATATATGAGGTGGAAACATTTTACCTGATAATAGATCACAAGGTAGATGTTGTGCAGTAATTTCACGTATAAACCCATTTTTATCCAGAAATACACACTTATATTTGAACAATAGCGCTTTATGATCCAACTCCATTACAAACTAATATACAATAAAATACTAATGTCATTAACACTTTATAGAGTAGTCAGTGTCGAAAAAAGTAAAACGAAATGAATGAATTTTCATTTTTGAGAAGTTTTTGATGAATGATTCTTTTCCATCCTTCTCGTAATTTTCTCGATTTCACGTCTCCTTCCAGATGCCCAGTACTCATATAAATCTTTACGGAACCCAACAGGTTCGTCTGTTATTTGTCTGAAATCAAAATTTCCTTCTAAAACCTATGACACATAACACAAATTACAACTGAATTTTACTAGTTCCGACTTTCAATTTCTAATATGATTTCAATATGATTCGAAGTCCCCTTCACAATGGAAAAGGAAGCCCACAACGAATTGCCATTCTTTGACATATTGGTGAAGAGGACCGACTCTTTACTGTTAAACCGACTTTTTACTATAAGAAAACCGAGTATATTATGCAAGAAGGGCGATTTGAAATAATCGTAATGACCAAGAAGCCAATTCAGAAATGAAAATACAGACATGAAAATTTCAGTGTTCAATATACCTAGAAAAAATGTATTTAGCCGGCTACCTACAGACTTGAGCATTATCCAAACTATAAGCAGAACAACGAACTGAACTGCTGAAACGTTTTGAACTAATTGACATCTATAATAAAAACATTGTTGTGGAAATCAAAAAGGAAGATGCCTGAAAGGATATTTCCCAAATAATAATTCTTTCCAGTTTAAACTGAAATGAATTATTAAGAACATTTGTGGAAACAGCATGAATGTTCCGTTTGTTATACAGATGATCGAAATAAAAAAAACCGTTTTGTTCGGTTCGTTATTCTGCTTTGTCAGTTCAAGGCTCTACGACGATTTTCAAAGTTAATGTCAGCGTGCTAACCATACCTGAAATGTTTCCTAATTATTTTTTCTTCATGTGGACGGCAAACCCTCATCGCTCTGTGTTTATGGTTGTAAATTAATTTGTTTTGAGGTTCATAATAACCATCGCCGGTATCATAACAATTCTCTGGTATATCTTGACAAAATCGTGAATTCGTGAGGAATTCTTTTTGTGGTGGCTGTAAACCTTGGTAACACTCGATTTGAAAAGTTCTGTCAGGTTGCTGGCAGTAATTCCATTGACTGTGATATTCCAAACCATCTGCAAACCGGTACACAAAACTTAACAACCTGTAAGAAATTTTAGAAATATTGTATATATGTTTATAAATATCATACTCGATTGGAGACAGAATGTGAATAACCAAGAAAAGTACTCAATGAAAATAACTGCGTAAACGCAAGCGAGACATAAATGAAATCACCTATTGGTGTGACACCAAAGTCAACTTGACAAGCTGCATATATCTTTCTCGATTTCATATCATTTCTATAAATATGTTGATTCGGTTTCCGATGGCATTCCCGGTTAGCTTTCCAAATTTGTGCTATCGCAGTTTTCGGTTGATTGGTCAAACCACCAACACTGACAAAAACTTGGCAAGTTGACTTGGTGGTCACACCAATTGGTGGTTCCACCTATGTCTCGTTTGCTTTTACGCAGTTATGCATTTAATGACACTCCTTGATACAAACCTTTCATCTCAAAATGAGGTGAGGAATCTGTATTCGGAGTTTGTCGGTCTTATTCTGACTCGCCCTGTATTTAAAGACTTAGATAAAATATTGATTCTTCCACAAAATTTTGAGCGATATGATTCAACTAGTAGTTGTTTTGTTTGTCTATTACAATCATGATTAGCATGCAATGTAACAGAATGAATGAAACCATAAATTTTCAATTGAAAAAAGGATTCAAATAAATATCTATCTTCCTTTCAACTTGAGCACGAATCACTAATAAAAACAGAGCATAAGGGTCTCATTAAAGAATCTACCAACTAGGAAGTCGCAATTAATTGCTGCGAACCACCGTTCAAGATGCCCAACGCAGTTGTAGGCAAAACTTCTGGCGGCAGGGATACTAACCTATATAACCGCAGCTTCTATTTTACTTCAATAATAAATAGTTCAAACAATCGAAAAACTCTAAAAACTCACTTTCCGTTTAGCCATGTTCCGTCCAGCTCTTGTCCTTTGGGGTACGTAATGGTCCCATCTCCATGAAACTGACCGTCTTTGAAGTAGCCCTGGTACACTGCTCCGTGGGGATATTTATAAGTACCGAAACCAGCAAATCCCAAGGAATCATGTCGTCCTTCGTAAGAGCTTCCGGTAACATATTTTTCCAGAGGTTTGTCAATTTGAATGTACCCGTGATGAATACGAAGTTCTACATCACCCCGTTGTCGCAGTTTGGCGAATGAAACACCCTTACTATGTATTTCTTTGGTCCAGTCGACGGTTAATTTTCGAGAGCCGCTTTTGCTCATCCTCAGAAATTTTTCTACAAGTACTTCTCATCGAAATCGGTCGTAATTATGTAAAAAAATAGCGTAACATAAATATAGTATCATTACTTTGAAGGATCATAATATGTCAAATGTGACAATCAGTTTCATTCTTTGAATCAGCTTCACTTAGTTTTTTCTTTGGGATTGATGTAGAGGTGGTGTGCAAGTTCTAGCCCCAGGTGCCGTGAGTTCAAATCTGCAACCAACGAGATTTGTTCGTCAAGGATTCATTCAGTTGGAACTTGAGTGTTGTTGAAACTACTATCAGTCATGATGGTGGAAACACATTTTTGACTCTCTATTCTGCCATAAATAAGTAGAAAACTAAGAAACCTCCGAAGGTAAATATTCGAAACAATAAAAAAAGATATGTAGTAGAAGATATGTACAAATATAAGTAGTTCGTTATCTGAATTTACTTTCAAATACAAATCCAAAGAGAAAAAATCCATCTGAAACAACTACTTTCGATTATGACTATTCAATTACATGGAAATCACTTTTATTTACTCAGTTTGTACTCCTAATATTCCTTATCGAAACATTTATCATAGGTACATGAGGCGTATTTTGTTCGAACTTATGCCATTCCAGATCTTACATTCTCGCCAAAACGTTTTTGTTCTCTTTACTAGATCAGAATACCTTGTGCAGAAATAGCAAATGACTTTTGTCAAAAATGAATCTGGGTACTAAGAAACCTACAGAACCCATCTCTAACTACAATTGTTTCCTCAGAGAAACAAATATTACTCTGAGATTGTTTTCAATTCCAACTCCCAACTGTTTGTAAATTTGGCACATGAGCAGACGTTGGAGCTTATTTCTATGAAATGGATATATTCAAGGAAATAATTTTTATGATGGCAAGAATACTTTATTTTGGAACCATATAATTTCGTATTTCGTATTGTTGACGCCATATATTGGAGAAAAAATAGGGTTGCCCAAAAATTTCTATTTTACTTTTCCTTAAATTGATCCAAAATTTTTTTTGTCAATTTCAAACTTACATTATAATATTCTTGCATATTTTTGGTTTCAAGCAACTCCTTGCATAGATTTTACTGCTTGGAAAAGTATTTGACCAAACTTTTTATCCGTTCTAATTTCTCCTAGCAGACAAAAGAAAGAAAAAAATAACTTTTTCGAACATTATGGAGTCTTCATGTCACTAAACTATTAGACCGCTAAAAGCAGGTGTATAATGTCAATTCGTTATCCACAATGTCATTAAACCAGTATGATAACATTCGACGCAAATGGTGTTCACACAGGATATTTATTATTTTTCCGAAATCTAGATAGAATTTGTTGGAGATATTAGAAATTTAACGCTCTCATGTAAAACTCGTAGTTACTTGTGGTTCACCTTTGCGAAAGTAGTTCATTTCACTCATGCATCAATTTTGCTCGTCTATAATAATCGCATCAATGAAATACGCCTACCTCACGATTTCTCAATTAAACAACTCTAAACGCAGTGAACTCCAAACTCCAAATCATTAAAGGAAAGCATGTGTTCCACATTCATTAATATAAAGTTATCAACACTTTCTGACTTAGCAGCAGGGTTCATATATAGAGGGAAGTAATGTTAATGGAATTTTACTTCCACGTTAATGATGTCATTGGAGGAAAATATTGCTCAATTTGGAATAATATATTTTCAGATGAACTTATTTGCCTACCGACGATAGACAGTTTTTCATAGATGAATAGTATATTTCAAAATATATAATTTGTTGAACAGACTGTTTTATTGTTCATATTTATATCACTTCTAAAAATTATATCATTTTGATTTGGGGTTTTCATGAAGAGGTTTCTGTACATTCAGTAGATTTTAGCCATTTCGAGTGAAATAATTACGTTTGGTTGAGGTTTTGGTATTCTAATGTTATAATTGATAGTCTTACATATAAGTATGTGTTAGTGAAATGCAACTGTCAACAATGTCATCAACAAAGTAATATTTTACTTGATGGTTCAAAAATGTACCACATGTCTTCAGGGTGGAATCATGCAGGAGTCTTAAGACGTTTGTCCTAAGTTTCAAGTCTAAAGAATTCATGTTTCGAATTTATATTATAAGAAACTATATGTCAAATAATATATATATGCTCGTACATGAATCTCTCCACTGAAAATTCATGATTAACTGCTTAATATTTCCTTATTTTAGTCTGGGTGTATGAATGTACCTGCAGTTTTGTTAAAATCTTTTTTTAATTCTTACATTTGGGGTTCTATGTTCATCAATTGATTTAAAAAAAGCATAACGCTTACTGAATCAAGACAACCTGATAGCTATTGCATGCCAAGCACCTATTTCCTTTTTAGAATAAATTTTAATAATAGTTAAAAGGCGCCACAATGGATTTCCCACTCTCTTCGGTCCTTGCAAACTCTTACAACATGGGAGACTGAAACCAGGGCCATGTCTGACCTCAAACCTACATGTTTGCTTAGATTCGTAGATGACATTTGTGTTATATGACCTCATGGATTTGAAAATCTTCATTCATTCCTAAACCACATCAACTCCTTACATTTCGACGTAAAATTCAAAATGAAAGTAAAAAAAATAACAACTCACTTCCATTCCTAGAAGTTTTAATCATAAAATCCAATAATTCTCTCTCATACAGTGTTTACCGAAAACCAACCCATTATAACCGCTACTTTAATGGTGAGTTCCTTCATCACCAAGTCCAATTCAATTCCGTTTTATCTTCCGTTATCCGTTTATTATCTCATACACAGATATATCAGACTCACTGGCAGCTGCAGTAGATCCAAGAAACTAGACGAATTCAAATCTGTATTTCGCCAAAACGACCATCCCGAATCTCGAATCCAAAGACACATTTAACTTCAATAAACTAATACCCCACATCCCAAGTAGCTCAAAGAACATCCAAAAGCTTTTTTCCTTATATTTATGGAGTTTCCGACAAAGTAAGCTGAATTCGGAAGTAGCACAATATCAAAATAACCAACAATCAAATTTCTACCTTTCTATGGGCACGATAACCAATTATACGAAATAACATGTTTTACCTGCTCCAGAACTTACATCGGGAAGAGTTTCCACACGAGTTTATGCCCATTAACTTCATAAATCAAATCCAGCTTCATTCGTCTTCAAACATAATCGTGAAACAGGCCACACAATAAGCGTCGAAAACATCAAAACCATTGCCACCGAAAAAATCACATAGGCGTGGATAATCCGTAAAGTTATTGAAATTGAAAAAGTTCCCAACTGCCTCAACAAAAATTACCTCTTCCATGGAAATCATTACTGTCATGCCATATATCTCACATTGCACACCTCGCTTATCGAAATCATACTTCCGTTCCCGCTACCAACTCCATCCTTGCTCCCATCACCGGTTCGCCGCACCACTCTTATAGGGACATAATGCCATAAATATCAGAATAGAGCCTGCAGTCCCAAAGTCGACGCTTTAGAGTAAGCAGGTTGAGAGCCTTGCAGAAACCAGCAACGAGACCTGGAGAGCAGGCAGATTGAGATCTCAGAAATGAATACACATTTTAAGTAATAACTTGAGTTTTATTCATCTCTACTTATTTTAAGTAAAGTATCATACCTGAGAGTAAGTAGAGTTCATATACCTCACGTTTCTTCTGGTACTGCGGCAGACATTGTCATAGAGGATGCGGCAACGGTCGAAGTAATCTACCTTAATGCGATGCGCAAATCAAAAATGGGACTGCGGTTTTACAAATGAAGAAAAACAAAATATATTCATCGGTCGGTAGCCAGGCGGTTCGACGTAGGTGATTTATTCACTCACTCGAATTGACTGCCGTGTTGGTCGATGGTTCAATCCCTAGTCAAAACGATTGATTTTCACTTGCTATCGTCCAACCCATGTTAGGAATCACTCGTTAACAGGTAAGACTTCGTTAATCGTTATCTCGCGCAAGATTCGACTTCTGAGGGTTGTCGTTCGTAGGGGGCGACAGTAGGTTAACGGAAAAACAGAATTTAAACAGAATGAAGAAATTTAGTGGAATGAAAGACGAGTTCTTGAAATCATAGATAGATTTGATGGTTTAATCATTAGTGTTTTCAGCGCTTTCTAAAGCACTTCGTCGGCCTTCTGTGATTCGATCATCACATTTTTTGTGACACATCTGAAAGTGAACAAGCTTTAACTGTGGCCAAGCTAAAGAAGAGAAGAAGAAATATTCCATTGTGTCAAGCATGTAGTTCACAAGTCTTGTTTATTTTTGTTGCTGTTGCTGCTTATCTTATTCCGAAGAATTTTTCTGAACGTAGACGATAAAAGGTAAAAGCATTAATCATTGTATTTCGATAGTAAATAGAAAACATTTTATCCGGGAAGTTGAACTGTCAAATATTCTAATGAGGTAGGTGCCTCTCCATTAGTCTATACACTAATACCTTTAATAGGTTTTTGGAATATGTAAAGGCTGCAGCATTTATACCCAAAATTTAACGTGTCCAATTATATGACAAAATTTTCTTTCTCTAGACTGAAGTATTGGTTTTTAATCTAAGGGGTACATATTAATAGTTGATACCCCTAAACCACCACATGAGTGTATTAATCAATAACCTTGATGAACATGACAAATATAGTTCAATCAACTACAACAATCTATAATAATATAAAGAGAAAACATTTGATTTTTTGTAAGTTGTATTATATTTGTAATTCAAAAACTACTGGAAATATTTCAAAATTCCTTTACTTACACCTACGCCTATTGAAAGCTACATTATCAGCGACATACATAGATTGTTCAATATATATTGTTTTGAATTAGATATTGGTAAATTTTCAATAATGGGTGTGTTCAGAACAAAAAAGAAGAATATGCTGTATTGAATGGGGCAAAAAAAGCACTTTTTTCAAGTTTCTTTAAATTTATGCTGCCGCTGGATTCAGCAATAACCTACTCCAACATTCAGCGATAAAGCGGCTTTAACAGCTGAAAGCATATTTTGAAACCTAAAATATTGAGGGTCCAAACCAGGGCGGATCTCAAGTATACAATTTTCCTAGCCAAAAAACCTTATAGAATTGTGATGATTTTATTTCAAATTCATTCCTACCTCCATTTTCACTGCTTCTGAACTTGAAATTTTGGGATTATTTTTCATGGTACCAGTTTTGAAGCAAGAAATTGAAATTGCAATCTCTGAACTCAAGAACTTGAACTACTTATTTCAACATTTATAGGCTCTATAGCAGAATGATAATGTTTTGCCATGAAATCCCTTACTGTTATTTTTAATGCATACATCGAAGAAACATTTAAAGCATGGAATATATGAAATATTTGAAATCATTCTTAAGAACAGGTGATATATGTATTTTCATGAATATGACTTGTTCAATACAAACCAATTTACTTTTAGTAATTCATCACGCACAATGAATGTTCTGAAAAGGGTGGTTAATAATAATAATATTCATCACTCTTCAGAAACACACAGTCTTAAACATGTCAGTAGTTTTATAAAATTCATCGAGTTAAGATGAAAAATACAAATTTAACATATGTTGAGTATATGCGGAAAATTCATTCTATTAGTATTATTGATGGTTTTGAAAAGGGGGACACACAGCAGTTGCTATATATGTGACCTTCGTAAAGTATTTTATAATGCTTTGCATCATATTCTTATATTGAATCCTATGCAGTAAGAGGTATTTCACTCTTCTCCAAAAATGACAAATAATGCATTCTTTATCCATGATGATAATCGTAGAATTTTCATAATAAAGTTTATTCAAGATGTGTTTTGCTCAATGAAAGCTACATCAGTTAGAATGATATATCAAACTATTCTACAATGCCATTTATATAATAATAATAAAGGTCTTTATTAGAAGAAGAAGAATTGATAGAAAAGCAGAATGGTGTAAGTTCATCATGTTATTGATTTTGAAAAAGATATACTATCAAATTGGTTTTAAATTGAGACAGTGGCATTTTTTTAAAATTTAGGAATAGCATTGAATATTTTTGATATCTGGTAACTGAAAGATCTTTTGAATAGATAGGTTGAATCTAACGTTGATATTATGAACATCGGTTCGAAAAGTCACTTTTATGTGTAGATACGAGTGATTTTATATAAGAGAATCTTATGATAGATACAGGCAACATACAGTTTTTCCTATTCTTCATATTTAGCCATCCAACTTTCTTGAGTTGGTAAGATTTTATGTTTTTTCCCTTATACCATATATAAGTCTGAAACAAGAATTCTTTAATTTCTGAATCTTTCGTTTATAATGACATATGAGATTTGGCCCATAAAGAGTATCTGCAAAATTCAATTGTGCTAGCACTAAGCTCTCACATAACATTTTTTTCAATTTTATTGGTGGGCAGTGCCTATTACCATATATTAATTAGTTTGAGGGAGGCATAGGCTCAATGAATGAGTTTGTTGTTATGTTTTTCAAACCTCATATGAGAATTAAATAACACGCCAAGGTTCCTGGCTTCATCAACAACATCAAATGTACCTGTATTTATATGAATTTCAACTGAATTGATGATTTTACTCTTATTGATTTTTGACATGAAAATGATAACTCTGAATTTTTCTGTGTTAAAGAAAATAGAGTGTGAAGTTGCCAGTTCAATAAACTGACTAATATCAGAGTCTAATATTCCGCAAGCTTATTTAACATCTTCTGGATAAAAACTGTGATGAAATTGAGTGTCTTCCGCATAAAGATGTACATTACAGGTTTCAAGTTTCCTTAGCAAGGTGATGAGTGTATAGTGAAGAACAATTAACCCAAAAGTGATCCTTGTGGTACTCCTGCAATCAGTTTCAGATTATTTGATACTTGAGAATCCAACTAAACGTGTCGCTATCTACCTTCCACATAATTGACGATAAGTTGGACAGTGTTATCACATAATGTAATACATTTAATATGAGTTTATGATTCAAGGTATCGAATGTTCTGCTAAAATCGAGAAGAACCAATATCGTGCACTTGCTCTGATCTGTTGCTCTCATTATGTCATCACTGATATATAAGAGTGCAGTTGTAAAACTATGACACCAATGACTTTCTCAAGATATCCTCTTAACTGTAATTGAAAATTGCTTTTTCGAAAACTTTTGATAATGTTGATAATATTTAATGACATTATTTATTATATGGGTAATATAAGTGATTATATGAGGGCAGCATAATTTAATTAATCTCAAATTCAATTAATCATATCCTCAGCATTTGTACTGATCTCACAACAGTCACAACTTGTTTTGTGAACAAATACTTCATTAATTTCCAGAAACTCAAAATTTTAATTGTTTAATCGCTTTTCCTTTTAAATAAATATGAGTGCATCTGAAGGTTCAGAGAATGGGATAGTATTCACCAAAAAATCATACATTTTTTCTGGATCCTTCAGATGTTCAGGGGTATCTGAAGACATATTTATGATTTTGTTGCATTTTAGTGACTTTCAGCTCTCTTTTCTACTTGTATTAAAATTTTCGAACTTATACTAAAGTAAGCTTTTTTTCACATTTTATTGTGCCATCAATATAGGTGCACATATCTTTATAGAACTGTAAATGTGTTGGAGATTTTGTCCTTTTATATTTGTTCAAAGCTTTGTCTCTTGTACTAATCATTTCTTGTATTGTTTCAGTCAACCATGGGGCTCTAGGGTTTCTTACTCTTGATTTACTATAAGGTGCATTCCTATCGAAAAGATTTGTCAGATAATTAATTGAAAAAATACTTTTCCTTTTATTGAATTTTGATCAAATATCATGAAGAAGGGTGTGTTAAGTAGATCGATTGCAAACAGATCAGCATTGAAGTTTTAGAAATTTCTATGTGTAAAAATCTTGGGACCTACGTTTTGTCCACTTACTGTTACCTTGCAAGCTACAAGCAAATGGTCCTTAATACCATTTGTGTCTATCGACATCACTTCTAAAACAGAATACGTTTCTTGAATCATTATTAAGACGAGAAGAGTTGCTGTATTATTTGAAATTCATGTTGGGTTTTCTACTATTCGTTTTAAATAAAGAGACTCTAAATCCTTCGTAATTAATATTAAAATCACCAGTGCCATAGTATCTTATCCACATTTGCATATACTGAAAACAATGTATTTTCAGATTCATCAAGAAATTCGTTTGTATCTTAGAGATGATGTCTATAAATAACTCCTATAGCCCAAGTTTTTTTCCAATAGTTATTTTACCCAGAGCTGCTTGTAGGACTTTCCTGTGTTGAGTAAATCCCCCATTAGTACCTTACTGATAAA
>WOGP01008044.1:0-11421 GCA_015342065.1 Leptinotarsa undecemlineata
ATTTCTAGTTGTGAGAAAATGGTCGCAAAGTAGCAGTAGAGAGAGATTTTATCGAATGTGTATGATACCAATAAAAAATGAAACAATTCGTGGACACAACACTCCAAAAAGGTAGGCAAACCGCAGACACTTGACTGCACCGCGCTGATGAGGCCAATAGCTAGAAATACGTGTCCGCGGTTTGCCCCCCTTTATGGAGTGTTGTGTCCACGAAGTGTTTCATTTTTGATAACATTTTTGAATATTTCTGAATTCAACTAACTCTCGTGAATTACCTTATATAATTTCACCTGAATTTAATTTGAAATTTTCAGTCGATACAGTTTCGACTAAATCTTTCATCACTCCAAGTATATAATCTATTTCTAGATAGAGTCCAATATAAAATCCAATATTAATATAGTGTCAACCGTATCTCAAAATATCTATTGAATTCAAGAACTCGCCTAAACAAATACGTGACGTCATTGGAGGAACACGGATTTCCCCTTACCTCAACTACCTTCTCATCTAAAATTGACTCTTTTTCTTAACCCCCACCATATACAAATCCTGCAGGCAAAAAAGCAGCCAACAACCAACGAATTTTGGTTCAGTTTTTTCTGTAAATTGTTGGTATTTGTCGTTTTGTGGTTACCATCTAATTCCAATAATTATTTTTGTAAATTGGATTTGAAGTTCAAGGTTCAATAATCTGATATTCGGATATTCTTTAGAATATTTGGTGAGTTTCAAGTAATTCTTTGGTGCATTGACTGCTATAACTATTAGTTTTTAGAATATGGCCCAAAAATTTGGTGAAATAAAGCACCAGCTTGATGTGTCTTTGCATGACTCTTCTAAACCATGGACTTCCATTTTAGAACAAGCAGAAAGAAAGACTGGATTGGATAGGTTGTATATCTTTGCAGGTAAAAAAAGCACAGCAACAAGATATATCAATTAATTAATGAACCTTCATCAGAAAAAGAGTTCAATGATTAAATTTGTTCTCTTTTTCTATTTTATTGGATTCAGCCCCCTCCCTTCGTAAAACATTAGGACCTAGTACAGGTCTGTTAGATAATTTGTTGACCTTCAGAAAAATCACATAAAACATTTTTTCCTATGTGAATACTGTGAATGACTTACCAAAAGTGTTATTGAAAGATTATCAATTATACTTTTATAAAATTTTTACCTTCCCTACAAATACGATTAATCAAACCTTTTCAACTCCACTGATATCTTGAAATATACTTGTACAAATAATTCTTGAAGAGACATAGTGGGTGTGGCAGTGTTCTATTGATTGAATTAGTTTGACAAACCAGTGCATTACTTAGTTTTTTATTTTCATTTTCTCCCTAAATGGTCTATAAGGTAGAAAATCTACGTTCATTCAAAAATAACTTGCACTTGTTCAAATTCTGTAATTATTCTCCCCCAAAAGCAACAATTTAATTAGAGTACCACTATTTTTCTTGCCACCAATCAATTTTATTCATTTTTGAATGAATAGTAATTTTTCACAAAAATGAGTTATTCTGATCAAATTGATTAAACAATTAAAACGAATGATGATATGAACAACCATTTGCCTGTTGATTATTTATGTTCTTTGTCTTTCAGAAAACCTAATTTTAATTTATTTTGTCAGATTACCTACTCCACTAATATTGAAAAGATACAAATGTATTTTCATTATAGAATTAGATTAGAAAAATACCCCGAAATCCTTGTTACCAGTTCTTCATGCTGATTTGATATGTCAAGCAAATTTACAAATGAAATTGAAATAAACAATATGAGTAAATACAATTAATTGGATAAAGTAAAATTATTATAGATAAGATATATCAATGTGAAGTCAGCCACAGATTCCTGGCAGGGAAAATCTGATGTATGATAGAGGAGAGAACTTGCTTCCAAACAATATTTCTGATGATTGAAATCTTTTCATTATGTAATGTAATCCCATCCAAAGATCATATTTTTTCAATACAATAAAAGTTATCTGCTAATCATAAAAACATTCTCTACTTGAAAAAATTCTTGAGGAGATTATAAGTAATATATCCAAAATATTTTGAATGCCAAAAATTCTTCAGTTTCCATGCCGAAAATTATTTATTTATGGTCAAATCAATTTGGCCATAATAGGCAGGGAGAAAATATATTCAAGAAATACTTCATTTTGCGATTTTCATTAAACAGTTTTACATAAAGCAACACATGTTTTGCTATACAATAGCTTCTTCAGGCCTGTCTTTACTAACTTAAGTGTACTTATTCTAAGCTACATTATGTTTTTACATTTTGAAGTACCTGGATTTGTGCACCCGAGTTTGAGAATGAATCAATGAATATTAACATAAAAAAAGAAGAGAAAGTGTACAACCTTATTTAAATATCCATTTAATGAATGAAATTGCCTGAGCCTATGTATCAGTTAATTACCAGTTTCCACATTTGTTATTTAATTATATTTGGTCATTTAGTAAATGAGCCGAATTTTAAAATCTATTTCTAAACGTTTTAAATGATTCGAGTGTCCACAAGCACTGAAAAAGTTACCTGACGTTTTGTACTACCAAGAAGACACTTAGTCAGTAATTTATTTGGTTTACCCCATGGTTGTAAGGGGTAGAAAACGCAACCCCTAAAATTTATTTCCAATGTAACTTTTTGTCTTATTATTTGTTTACCATTTAAATTTATTTCCGATAGCCTGTTTCATTCTAAACAAAAAATGTCTTTTGGGTTTTTTGTCCAAAATAAACCAATTCGCAGCAAAAAATTGTTTTACGAACAACTACAGAGATATATCGTCATAAATGCGAACAGGATTTATTGTTATTTTGTAGTTAGTACCTGCATTGAAAAATAAATCTCTTTGCATTAAAAATAGATCTGTTTTATTTATATTGTTTGGAAAAATCTACTAGGTCTTTCACTTTTCCAATTTCACATAAAGATTCAGAAACATACTGAAAAATTAAAAAACAAATCAAATGTCGATTAATGCAGTACCTATCCGCTGGAAAACGTTTTGGATATAGATTTCTAAAATAATAATACATGGATGTTTGGTGACAGATGTGACAGTATTATAATGATTTTAGCAATAATTACATGAACTAGTTGATTGCGTATACACCCAACATTAGATTGTGTGAAAACTGGTACACATTTCTCCATTCTGTCGTTATCTCCATGAGCTGAATATTCATTTAATTTCGAAAAGCATTGTTTGTCCTTCGATAGTGACTGTCGTCCTGACTGTCTGTCTGAGGTGAGGTCACTTGCTATAAAATCATACATTCTGGAAATGTGGTTCCGGTGACGATTTCAACTCATGAAACCGATTCTTCTATTAGAAAAGAAAACATTGGACTTCACAATTATACACTCCATGATAATGGTTATAGAATTTTCAAAATAATCTTATTTCAAATTGCGTTTTGCTACACGGCAGCTCAGTTAGTCAGTAGTACTGGTGTACCAGTACACTTCAGATGACCAATATTTCCTCAAAAACATCTAGAGGTGTCAAATCAGGTGATCAAGTGGGCCATGCTCAGGAACAACGTATTCTTATCTACAGGTTAGGATGAATAACAAACCTCAATTATATTTCAAATGACAGAAAAGGTGAATAGGAAAGTGTGATTTTTTGGAGTGACTCGCTAGATCATCTAAAGTATACGTTACACAATTAAGTAGGGCGCCTTCAGCGAAATGTGATTAAACACTATTATTTTTTTTTCCAAAAAGTGAAAAACGATCTTTTTTTACGTAAATTTATGCAACCTTGACACCTTATTACTTTAATAAATTAGAAGTGGAAGCATTTTTAACTCTATCAAAACCTTTATTTTTGAATTGGGAAATTCCATATATTTCCATATATTCGGTTCTTTTCATATTCAATATGAGAATGATATGGAACAATGAATTCAATATTGAAATGGGTCTATGAAAACTATTCTAGAAAACCAGATGCAGGGAAAGTCGAACCAAATTTATAATTTTCTTCATTTATCCTATGGAGTCATACAGAAAGTATCAATTCAAAACAGAGAAAAAATATTATAAAGAAAAGAGAATTGAAACTTTCTATGTTGTTCATCACTTATATTTGTAACTAACGTTACTGGAGTTTCGTCCTCTAATGATATTTTCAGACTTATACATTAATATATGTGTGTATAAGGTTATATGAAGAAACTGCAGTAACAGTAATGTCATATAAAAGTTGTAAAAAACATAGAAAGTTTCAATTCTCTTTTTTTCATTATGGTTTCCTACCACGCAGTAACGGCTACATCCATCAATTTGTAGAAAGAATATTGTTTACAGTTGTCAAAGTTCGAAACTGACTCTTTCTTATGAGACAAAAATTATGCTTCTACTGAATTTTTCTGAGACACGCTTCGTTAGAAGTCTGCGAAAGGAATGTGGGAAGTACTAGAAAACTCATATCAAAAGAAACAACTTGCCAGTAGAATTTATTTAAGAAAGAAAGTTTCATTACTAAAATCAGAGGAAAACGAATATATGGAAAGTCATTAGAGAAAATTTGATGAGATTATGAGACATTTGAAATCGGCAGGTTACACATTTATTGATTAAGTTACCATCATCGTATGATAGCCTTCGAGACATTATCGGAAGATAAACTAACATTGGATATAGTAAAAAAAAAAGAATATTTGACGAAGATAACAAGATAAACAATAGACATAGTAGCGTAGACATAGTGCATCCTTCTTTAATAAAAGTGGAGAAAAGAAAAACCTAGAATCCAGACTATTTAAATTCAATTGCTACCGATGCGAAGTCAGAGGCCATACAATGTCAGAATGCAAATACAAGGGTCACTTCAAAAATTAGAAATTATAGAAGAAAGAAGAAAATAACTTCTGTGAAGCGGAGTAAAGATATTGATAATTTACCACAAGATGATGCATAGAAATGGAAAAATGCCGTGAGAGAATAATTAGACTCCTAAATAGAAAATAATACCTGGATTTTAGTGGACTGTCCTGAAAGAGTGAAACCTATAACCAGCAAATGGGTGTTCAAGCAGAAGAAAAATATAAATAGACACGTAGAGAGGTACAGAGCTAGATCGGCAGCGAGAGGTTTTCAGCAGAAAGAAAACATTGAATACAAAGAAACGTATGCTCCGGTTGCAAGATTAACAACAGTTAGGTTATTTATGTCAGTGGCAGTCCAATACAGATACCCATTGCTCCAGATGAATGTTAAAACTGCCTTTTTGAATGGATTTCTAGAAGAAAATGTATAAATGGAGGTTCCAGATGGAATGGATTGCGAGAATGGAAAAGTATGTTAGCTGAATAGGTCATTATATGGCTTGAAACAATCGCCACGATGTTGGAATGAACGTTTCAATAAATACTTACTGAAAATCGGTTTTGACAGATCTGTCAGTGATTACTGTTTATATACCTAATTCTGTGACGATGAAATAATATATTTGATTCTTTTTGTCGATGACTTACTTCTTACTGGAAATAGCCAACAAGGAATAGAGAATAAAAAATCTAAAGAATTCAACATGACTGACCCTGGTAAAGTAGAATTACATATGGGAATGTATATCCAACAAAATTTGCAGAAAAATGAGCTGGTCATCAGTAAGAAACAAAATATTGAAAGTCTCTTGAGGAAATATGAAATGGAAAACTGTAAATCAGTAAGTACTCCAATAGAAAAAAATTTAAATTAGAGAAACTTTCCGACATTAGTCTGAAAACTGACAAACCGTACAGTCTTATGTTCATTATGCTAACTGCACGCCCATATATTTGTTTTGCAGTTAATTATTTGAGTCGTTTTCAAGATTGTGTAGGAGAGGAACAGTGGAAATACCTCAATGGAATTTTAAGATATCTACGCGGAACTTCTGAACTGAAACTTTGCTGAGTACGTTGCTGCTTGCAATGCTGCTTGTGAAGGAATTTAGTTGAAAAATCTGATAACTGACATGAGAATAGACTTTTGTAGTCCCATAGAAATATTTGGGGACAATCAGGGATGTATTCAGCTTTCCAAGAATCCCGATACAAAACGGTCCAAACATATTGATATCAAATATCATTTCATCAGAGAAGAAGTAATAAGCAAAAAAAGAGAGCTGAGGTATGTGGAATCTACAGGTAAGAAGCAGATATACTGACGAAAGGACTGATAAGATATATGTTTTTAGAGCTCCGAAGTCTATTAGGATTGAATGATGGAGTTCTTATTCAGGCAGGGTGTTGAGTTATAAATATGAGAACATCATTCAGTTTAGTTCATTTATAATTTTGCTTCATCTAGTTGTATATAGTTGCTATTGTATTAAAAAAAAAGAAAAACAGTTTTTGTCAATGAAAGTCAAAAAAATATTTCATTTTCTTGAACTGAAGAAAGTTATTAATTCCAAAACATAGATACCTAGTTTTGAGAAAAAACTGAAATATTGGATTAAGCAACAACACATCGCGATTATTCATAAAAATATTGAATTCAAAAACCAATATGCATCGTGATCCTTCCTTTCAGATGTATCCGTTTTAACTTTTCACTAAAAAATTTCCACTTTTTGACACTTTCAATAGTTATATATGTAATATATCAGTTATTGTTCACATTGGTTCTTAAACGTCAGTTTTGATCATTATAGTGTTTTACATAGCCCATGCATGAGATATTCACATTTTGTGGGATTAACCTATTTACACACCATCTCTTCTTTTTTTCTTCATCAATTGTAACGAGGTAAATGCATTATTATTATTATTGAATCTTTCTAATGAAAATTGGAAATATGTTCCTTTCTGAAAATTTCTAAGCAGCAGGATCTGGCAAATGCCAACCAGAAAATTAATCTTCTCCTGGTTCATGCCACAACGGATTGAATAAATCAGGATCGATTTATTTCCTATTTGGCTCAGAGCGAGATAAAATCACTCAAAGAAGAATATAGAGAACGACACTTCAGTTAGATCTGAACTGATGAGTATTAACTCTAAGGCCGGCTACTCATATACAGCTTTAACTGACAGTTTTAACTGTACAGTTAAAACTGTACGTGTATGGTCACAGTTCAACTACAATTTTTCAACTGTACAGTTCAACTGAGAGAAAAGAAATTATTCATATTTTTTACTGAAATGATAAACTGAACTGAGTATGTGTGACGGTCTGAACTAAAAATATCAATATTTCGTGTGGACATCTTGATTTTCTCATGGCGGTATCTTGCTCCTTAATCAAAGGAGAAACCAACGAAAGTAATTTTTGGTACACTACTAGCGTCATGCGCAAATAATCATGCGCAGGAAATCTAATGGCTCCTCCCTCAATTCTTGAATCCATGGAAAAAACTGAAGGAATGAACAATTGAACTGCACTTCTGTGTACATCTCAATTCACAGTTAAAACAGACGATTTAAACTGCACAGTTGAAACTAACATTTCAAACTGTACGTGAGTGGCCAGCCTAACACCGGCTTGTAAATGCAAGCAAGTAAATGTAAATGCAAGCAAGTAAATTCCAGCAAGCTGCAGGATGAGCGAAAGACATTTGTAACAATTTTTTCTATGAAGAAACTTATACAAATGTATGTCAAATTTATTTTCAAACACCGTCATGGTATCTGTCTTCAGGTGTTATTGTAGCACGACTTTTTTAAGTACAAAACACAAGCAACACAAAATATCCTTAGGGCGCTCTCAGAGCAGTGCCTGTGCGAAAGTAACGATTCACATTGGATTTGAATCGCCGCAGATTAAATCCATTAAAAAAACTTTCTCAGAAAGTTTACTCCACATAAACGCAGTTCTCCAGATAAAAGAGTACTCAAACAGTGAAGTTTGAGGTGTACTGAGTTGAACCTCAGCGACATGACTGTGCTAAGACATATTGTTTTCCATTTTAACCCCCAACAAACTCATCGAAGCAGAAAGCGGAATTTTCTGACGTGACATTCTTATATCCGGTTCGGAAACATTTATTTTTTTGGAGAAAACCGATGCCTGGGTCTTTGTGGCATAGAATTGAACCTGTTCACTTTTATCTCAATTCGAAATCACCTCTAGATCCTCATTAAGGTATGCAACCACCTGCTGCCTGTAAAGATGTGCCTCCGTAACCGACTTCCTGGAATCCAAACAGAATGACGAGACTAGTGTAATGTCGTCAGCAAAGCAGTATATTAGATTCTTGGTTTTTTCCAATAAGTCGTTGATGTACAATACAATCATACACAGTCATCATTAAAGTTTGGCCAGCAAACTTTCATGCCACACACGGTCAAAGGCCTTGGAAATATCAAGCGAAACAGCTCTTGATTCTTCATGTTTCTCGATTGCGTTATTCCAAATATTTGTGATTTACGTGTTAGAAATCACATGTTGAAAAGTAAGACCTCGTTAGTCATTAACTCGCACAAGTTTCTCAACTTCTGAGAGTTGTTTTTCGCACGGGGGCGACCGCTGATTAACGGAAAAACAGATTTTAAACAGATTTTTAAACAGATACGACAGAATGTCGCCTGTTGATCTTTGTTTACGAATTTCTCCATCATTTTTAATATCACTGATAGCAAAGCGACTAATGGAAAGTTGAAAAAATGTAATACAATATCTTAGCTCTAGCCGTGAATTTACGTTTATCAACACATTTTCTGTCACTGACAGGATTTGCGAGATCTTCTGTGGTTTTGTCGTAGGTTTATGAAAATTTAAACAGTTTCAGTTATTGATGCTGTTAACTACACTTCATTGTTATATGCTGAAACAGATTTTGAATTTTTCGAGACCATTTTTGTTCTTTCGAATGAGAATTCCATTAATTTTCAGCTGACTGTGTTGAAGTCAGAACGTTTAGTTTACATTAACGAGTCTAGAATGAAGTAATGACTGAAGCTTAATGATTGCTTGTATTCTCTAGTAATTGCTGATAAGATCATTTCCATAATATTGCACAACGTGCATCTATTTGTGTCTAGCTTTCACTAGTTTAATCAATTGGCATTTTACTGTTGAAAGTTTATTGAACAGGAAAACTCACGTTGCGTATCGTGGGGATGTCAATGATGATTGTGTCATATTATTTTTCGCAATCTGGAAAATAAAATCCCAGACAACCTTATCAATATATAAGTGAGCAGATTATGGAGTATTGCTCCTGCTGGAATATAAAAAACAATACAAAACCTGTTGGAAACATGTACTCTAAAGTCGAGAACATTTTTCATGAACTTAACGATGAAGTTTTGCATTATAGTCTTGTTATAATTATCGACCAGAGTTGTAAACAAAATGTCTGTGCGAGTTTTCCGAAGACTTTTATTTTTGTTTGTTTCCGTAGCAACCAAACCAATTAATATTGGTGCTGAAGAGGCAACTGTCTTATTCCGAAACAGCTGATGTCCACCATTGTGGATGACAGGGTTCTACGTAAGTGAAACTTTATCTCTTTCATCCACTATATTGTGTAGCAATCTTGTGAATGATATCTGATACAAACTAAGTCGAGTAAAGTGTTTTCTGTATAATTCAGTGTTTATATAATAGTTTTTCTTTCGTGTAATTCAATGTTCATAAGGAAGTAGCTTTTTTGAAATGGCTTTTTCTTGCAGCTTGTGTCTGAAAGTTACTTCTTGGTGTAGTTTATTTAGATTAAGATATAGAAATATAACAAATACTTTCTTTCTCAAAAGTAAACCTCTACTTGAAATACACCTGTTTCAAAACATTTTTGTTTAGAAGCATAATGATTATCGATCTTTATGTAAATTTGGGAATGGAAATGAATTATTTGTTATCACATATGATAACACCTAACTATATATTATAGTCTAATCAACAAGTTGAAAAACATGAAAAATAGAGATAAAGGTCCTAAAAATATTAGCGATAGCTCATTCGATTCGCAATCACCTCTAGAAAAAAGTTTTTGAAAGATTTTGGTGCAGGTAAAAAATTGCAATTGTTATTAACAAAATGAGATTTAAAAAAATTGGTATTTACTTTTTCATTAATAACACAAAAAACATTGACATTCAGGCAATTTCGAAAAAAGCTCGTTAAAGAGAAGGAAGTTTCCGATAAAAAAATCCTAACTCTTGAAACTTTATCTCCATTATTTATAATTTCAATTTGACGTTGAAAATGGGGTTCCGCGTGACTGTTACTGCATGCGCGCGCTGCCGCTATAGAGAGTTTATCAAAAGAAATAATTTTTTTATATCATAAAATGTCATTTTAAAAATTTCATAAAAATCTAGTATCTTTTAAACACTTGAATGAATCGAGTCTCGTAGAAAAAAAAGTGTTATCACAATTTTTCAAAAAGTTATTCAATTGGTAACTAACAAATTTTTTCCCAATCTCCGTTGGCATAAATAATGGGATAAGAGGTATAAATAATTGGCCTATAAACTTCCTGGAGCCCTTTTGATATATATACTTCAAACGATCCTGCGATAAAAGCTCATAAAATAGTATTAATTTGTTAATTATGATTTTTTATTACTTTTGCAAAATGATATATCTGAAAATTTTTGATGAAGTTTTTTTTTTAGGTGAGATTCAGCTATGTCTGTTTTCACATTAAAAAATGGCAGTTATTAACATAGGATATAAATTTTTCACGTAATTTGTTTATTGAATTGTTTTAAACAAATAGAGAAATTCAATATTTTCGAAAAATTTTTTTTGCTATTTTGTTGTCTAGAGATAATTATGATCCAAAAAAACTTTTTTCGTAATTTAAATTTTTAATTGTTTAAAACAGATTTTTTTTTATATTTCGATTGGTTGAATAATTACTTAAGAAATAGTTTTGCTTTTGAAAATCATACTTTACACTCTTAAATAGTTTGGCATTACTTACTCAATTGTTTATTAGTTTAACAATTTGTTATAAACAATGACCAACGTTAATTTTTTTCTGAAGCAAAAAAAAATTATAAAAATAGCTATATATAAAAATACCATAGAAAAAAGTATCATAATAAATAAAGAAAATTGATATATTTTTCAAATAAAGATTGTGGAGATTAAATCGAGAGGTATAGTTTATGAAATTACTATAGATCTTCATCAAGTGACGGCCGAATCAACAATACTTCTGAATGTTGAAAGAAAGAGTTACGTTTCGTATGTTATTGTAGGAGCAAGGGAGAGGGGTGCGAGCATATATTTTCGGTCGAATAGGCTCTGCCTAGGAGATTTCGAAGTTAATTTCGCGACTAAAGATGGACAACTCTTGGTGAAGTTTCTAGAAAATAAATTAGAACTACAAATGAATAATAACCAAAATGAGCCTACCATCAGACAAAGAACAACAATCGAAGCAGTTTTCTTTTGATATCTCTCTAATTTTCATTCGAAAACATATGTATACATATACATACATGC
>WOGP01008045.1:0-11421 GCA_015342065.1 Leptinotarsa undecemlineata
TAGAAATAGCAAAATGTAAAAACAGTATGAATGGCGATAAGGGACCTATCCCGTTTAGTCCGCTTTTTAATCTTCTGTTAAGAAGAGAAGAATTACTAACAATTTACAGGTAGTTAATTACAGGTAAATCCCATATTGAACTGCAGGTATACAACACAGGTAATTTGAGTATATAAATAATTAGAGTAAGTATTAGACTAGAGATCAATTTTCTTCTCCTGAGGATGCTAACTTTGTTGGCGAAACGCGCGTCGAATTCAAAAATATTAGTTTGGTGTTTGGGTAATTGATCAAAGAAGTTATTCTTTTTTATTGTATCAAGATGGAGTAGTAGAAAGCCAAAAACTTTTTTTCCCAAAAAACTGTAGAGTCTTGGTCCTAAGTACCGGAAGGATTTCTGTTTGATATGAAAATTTACGTTGAAATCCCAAAACCTTGGTACAAATTATTAATCGAATAAACGTAGATTTTCTAGCGACCAATAGACAAAGACCAATTCAATCGTGGGTGTTATTCGGTATACATTCATAGGAATCATACGTATAGATCGGGGTATCGGGAGTCAATATATTTATGGGGGGGAATTCTTGAGGTAATTGAAATGACTTTAATGTTGTCGCAGTATTTCAAGCCGTGGTATGATGAACAAGGTCGATTTGAAGCTCGATTGCATATTTGGTAGAATGTAATTTCCGCATTTGTATATATTCTGAAACCAAAGTCCCACGCAGCGAATCCATATTTAATAAGAGATTAACTAGTCCGAAGAGCAAACTTCCGTTTCGGCTTTCGTGTCTACACTTATTCAAGATTCGCAAGGGTCACGAAGAGGACCTCCTTTGTCAGGATCAAATACTCGGCTCCACCAAATACCCAGATCGGTCACTGTGCTGGTCGTTACCATTATGTGTTTAATTGATATTCATGCCCATGGACCTTCCATTACGGCCAGCTTTACGGAGTTTACATAAACTTTGGCCGGAACAAGGGGACATTTACTTGAGGCGTGGACTGGCAACGAATAATGGCTGTCTCGTTCGAAAAGTTGCAGATGTTTCGGAAAGCGAGGAAGGTGGTCGAAGGTCAGTTCATAGCTCGTTCATCACTTCCAGGTTACACTCATTCGAAATAATTCCATAAGTTTGTCTGAATTGTTTGAAGTTTTGAATATAACACTTCAACTTGAATATGAGAGTAGTCAAATGCAGTTTGTGGAGAGATAGTTTGAAATCTGAAATTAACGGGGTTATTTGTACTTATACTACTCGTGCTCAAATTCTCGATATTTCTTCTCACTACATATTTCATAGACCCGTCCCTCAATTCAATATGTTAACTAGCGAGTCTCCTCGGATCCGCACGGGTGCAATGCTGATATAAAATATTTATTTATTTATTCATTCGACGGGTAACCCCCACAATGGTTGTACAATATATTAACCTTAGAAAGCTATCTATTCTAGTTTCTATATATCTAATAAATCAACCTACATAGAGAAAATTAAAATAAAATAGTGATAAAAAATAGTCTTATTAATCTATGCTAAGAGTACTCTGAGAGATGTGAAAAAATCAATATTAGTCTCATTAGAATTTCATAGAATTCTGGACGAAAGTGAATGTTTTTCATGATTACTCCTATGAAAGTCGAGACTGAAAGTTTAGTTGATACGTGTCCTCCTAGGGGGAACGTGTAGATTGACTTTAAAAATAGATTGGCAATTAATTTCGTTGTTCAACAATTTATGTAGAAATATTATGTCTGCATGTGCCCGTATTATACTGAGTTTGAGCAATCCAGCAAGTAGCAGTAGAGCAAATTTTAAAGAGCGGATGACTTCTAGCTGCCACGTTCATTTTGTAGGTAATATATCTAAGAAATGTATCCTGAACTTTCTCTCAATATCATAACTGTGGTTGAAGTAAGTTGGAGACCAGATACAAGACCAAAACTCAATCACTTATCTAACCAATGCAAAGTATAGTATTTAAATAGGAAAAAAGTTCATAAAATCTTTAGTTGATCTGCATATGAATCCTAACATTTCCATCGCTTTGTTAGATATGTGTCCATACTATAAATGAAAGTCCATCTTGTCATCCATCATAACACCCAGATCTTGTATAGATCTTACATGTTCCATCTTCTTCCCTGCAGTACTATAACCAGCTGTATAAAAGTTTAATGACTTTGAAAAGGAAATTATACATATAAACGGGTGCAATCGCTGCTAATGAAGTGATATCGGGCAAAACGCGGTCTTCGTCGCGCTTTTCATAGATATGCATCGCCAGCCTCCCGGCCGGTACAGCCGCAACCGCTATGAACCTGTATTTCAAATCTGTAATATCTTCGGAAATACTCATTCGAATTGTATGCTGTGAAGGGTCATACTTATCTAGCACAGTATATTTAAGGTACTTGATTGGCAGGGTTTAATATCCTCCAAAGTACGATGGATATGGTTCACAGTTGGTGCCAGAGCGAGCATATGTCTATCAACACCAGTAAAACTGTGATAATTCCCTTCACGAAGAGAAGAATGGACAATTTAACGCCACTTTCCCTCAATGGTGAGTTCATTCCATTTGAAATAGAGGTGAAATATCTTGGCATTGCCTTGATGAAAAACTCGCTCATGATGAACACCCATTTGGAAAACGTTTTAAACAAATCCAGACTCACTCTATGAACATGTCGAAGGATTTGTGGTAAAACTTGTTGTTTAGGTCAAAAATAAATTCACTGGATATATGTGATGATTGTCAGACCAATCACTTATGGGGCTATTGCCTGGTGGCTTGACAGAAAAAGGCACAGATGTAGCTCTCTGGCTTACAGAGACAGGCTTGTCTGACTATCTGTGGTGCCATCAGTACCACACCGCCAACGCCTATAGATATCCTTCTAGAACTACTTCTCCACATGTTTTTAAAGAGAGGGGCTAGATGAGTTGCATATAGATTTTTGCGCATCGCCAATTGTACAAAGCAATCTAATGCAGACTACTCTAGACTGCTGAAGTCGCAGCATTCTGGAAATGACATCTGACATCATGCCTCCAACGGACAACTACGAACTGCCTTATACGGTACTTTTACTGGATATATAGGATTGAATTCTACGGGAGAAGAAGTTTTCATGAGCAGATATTTTCTGGTTCACAGATGGATCAAAAACACCTTCGAGCTCTAGTGCAGGTGTTTTCAGTCGCAGATCCAGGACAGAGATATCAACCTGCCTAGGGGTCTATGTGACTGTTTTTCAAGCGGAAATCTATGCTATTGAATTGGGTGCGTAGGGATTGGTAAAATCAAACCTAACACACAAGTCAATAAAAATATTTTCTCGTACAGTCAAGCGACGTTGGAAGCTCTTGGCTCCTATCAAGCAACATCCAAGTTGGTAGCAAATTGCCAAAAACGACTCGCCTCGATAAAAAGACTAAACTAATTTTCTCTGGTCTGGATTCCTGGCCACAATGGTCTGGAAGTTAATGAGGTCGCTGACACCACTGATGCAAGTAACTCCATCGGGCCTGAACCTGTCATAGGTATTGCTTCGAAGCTTGAAACCAAACTGGTGTTGGACTACAGTAGGGAATACGATGTCTAAAAGGCCTCCTTACAGGTCACTGTCGTCTGAATTATCATAAGCAGAGACTCGGACTGTCGGAAGACAGTGTGTGTCGCTTCTGTTTGGAAAATGATGAAAGAGCAGAGCATATACTTTGTGCCTACACTGCTGCGAACCGAATCAGATTTTCAGAGTTCCATATAAACTAATCGGCTCCGTCAAGAAGTTGGGTTCATTAGGCTGAGTTTGAATAGGTGTGAGCCACAATAAACCCTTGCGAGTTGCGATGAAGGGACGAATTGGCCCACTCAATTTCGACCTAACCTAACTCGTGCTGAAATGCTCGACATTTCTGCTCACTTCAGATCCTATAGTATCGTCTCTCAATACAATATGTTAACTAGCGATGCGTCCCGGCTTCGCATGGGTGCAATGCTGATATTGAATATTTCTATAAACGAGTGTGATCGCTGCTAATGAAGTGATATAGGGCAAAGCGCGTTCTTCGACGCGCAATTTATAGGCTATTTATATATCCGAGACAAACAGCGGGAAACTGTTATGTTTCATTCTATGTATACAGTGATTGAAACAATTCTGCAGTGACATGAACATTGAATATATTTCATGTGGAATTTTAACTTCGTTTATTACTTCTAGTTATTTGTACTTATTTTGGATGTATCAACAATCATTATAGTTCAGTTATCGTAACACAAATTTAGACTTCTGATAGTTGTCGTTCGTAGGGGTGCGACAGCACCCCTACGAAAGTGAATTGTAATTTCAATACAGGGCTATTCAAATTCATTTCTGTACATGGGGATGTCGTTAACGATGAGAGATATAGTGTCGGTTAAATTGTGGCAAAGTTGCATATTTTAGAGACCTATTCAATGATGTAAAAAAATCGAAAATAGCTATTTTGGTTCTGGAAATATACCATATCAGAGTCCTTTCATTTTAGGCCAAATAATGGACCAATAAGATGGTCTGCAAGATGATCAGATCTCACTAATTTGGACAATTTTTTATGGGGGACATTGAAAAATAGTATATATATGCTGGCAGAGAGATATAAAATTTGAAAGACTGGAGATTGAGGATTTTCAATGATTTCGCAACAATGCAGCAAATGAGTGTATTAAGGGCAATAAATAATATGAAAAACCGAGTTCAAAAATGTCTCGAAATGAAAGCACTCCAATTCGAACATTTATTGCGCCATCAATTTTTTTGTATACAAATTATGTTATTTCAATTTTCATTGAAATATTATTGCTATTATTTCTTTTTCTGCTTGAAAAATATTATAATTAGGTATCTAAAAATGAAAAGAAAAACTCTACGGTACATAGAGAGACGTAAAAGTTGCTATTGTGTGTTTTTCAACTCAGTCAACCTATTTCCAGGTTCCTAATTCAAAAGGGAATAATTCACACAATTATAATAAAATTACCGAAACATCCCGAAATGCAAAATTGAATATGATTTCTCAGTATGAAGTGAACTTCAACGATACAAAACTACAACAAAAAATATAGGTCCGTATTTGAAAATTCAAGGATGGGGTGCTCCAAGTCAGATGACACCCTATATAAAAGATTCATGAACATATTTTGATAGCTCACATCAAGTGCCAATAGCAAAATGTGGACAGATTTTCAATATGTCTGCGAATAAAGAAGATATAGGCAAAAAAATAATTTGGGTTTTTTTGGTTTTTCCTGTACATCTCCAGAACTGAAAGAACTATATTCGATTTTTTCACATCACTGAATAGATCTCTAAAATACGAAATTTTGCCACGATTTAATCGATACTTTATTTCTTATATTTTACGAGATCCCCATGTACAGTAACGAATTTGAATATCCTTGTATATTATTTTCTTCAAACAGATAACAAAACGGAGATAGGTCATCACAACAGAGTTTTGAAGTGATGAAACTGACATTTATCAAAATAGGGTCAAAGTGTAATTATTCTGGAATCATGTGAATTACTTATCCTAATTGAATGCATACATCCTGATCAAATCGAACATATGGAATCAGATTAGTGAAATTGCTGAGGATGGTGGCATATTTGCAATTTTTCGAAAATTTTGGGCATTTTCGATTACCGTGTTGTAGTTCATCGAAAGTTCCTACTACATAGTCGTTAGGTTGACTAGGAGTATGATCTTGAAGTTATGCGCTGTTTGCGAGAATCAATACGAAGGAAACATACGGAATTGTGGAAGAACAATTCATGACTTTAGTAAAACTATATTGCACCTTCTCACTCGACATTGCTTGTTCGTATTTTTTTGCCAAAAACCACAGCGTGATTATGCTCCAGCCACCCTATTCACCAGATTTGGCCCTCTGCGACTTTTCCTTTTTCCGAAGACTGAAGAGATCCATGAAAAGACGTCATATTGCGATGAATGAGGAGATAAAAGATAAACACTGAATCGGTGAGAGCTAGCTCAAGGACATACATAAAAGTGAATATCAGAACTGCCTAGCGGATTACATACAGTGGCATTTATCTTTCGAGATGGAACAATAGAAACGATTTTGAATTTTACGAAAGTTCGTGAAAAGCCAAAAGAAGCAGGTCTGGCTATAATATCAACTATTATAGAATACTATGATATAAGTAGTACCAAACTAGAGGAAGCACTTGCAAAGTGGAATCTTTGCAAAGAGAATGGACTTAAATTTGAGAAACAAAAAATCTCTAATTCATCGTATTATCGACTCCGACTCTGACATCAGCGATCTGGCCAGCGACGATATTATGTCGGGCGAAGAAAGCCAAGCGGCAAAGACCCCAAAAAAGAGGAAAAGAGAGTCAAAAACGGCTCAACAAATCAAACAGTTAAAAACCAGGTTTTTACCAGACTAAATGGACCAATAAACCAAAATCAAATAAAACCACACCCGCCTAATCACAAAAGCCGGAAGTGGCACTGGGAGGTCAAATTCGATAGCCCACTCAGAAAACTGGGTCGGCAAATAAAGAGGAAACAAAAGTCCCGCCACCTGACTCAAAAGTGGAAAAAAAGTGGAAAGCTTATAACACGATTGCCGCTGCGCAAAAATCTCCATATTGCGGGCGGTGAACACTCGGATCCTCGATCCAGAAAAGATACCCTAGCACACCTATACAATGAAAAGCAAAAAACCACTCAGAGTAGTTTTTCGTGGGGTCCCGGAGTTCATAGATTGTGACGACATCAAAACCGAACTCCAGGGAAAAGGAGTAGCCCGCCTGAGAAAAGCTAACAAGGTACCGATACTGTTCGTGCTTGTTTTCGTTTCAAGGAACCAAAACAAAAAAAAGAAGATCACCGAAATTCAAAACGTGCATGGAAGCGCCGAAATACAGAAGCCGAGAAACTGAGCAGGGCAATGTTACAGATGTCAAAGCACGCAACGCAACTGTAAAGCAGTACCAGCCTGCGTCAGATGTGCCGGACGGTACATGACCAAGAAATGCAAAAGACCTAAAAACTCGCCCTTGTGATGTTTCAACTGCAAGGGAGGACTCCCAGCGAGGTTCCATGGGTGCCCAGAACGCCCTGAGAATAAAAGGTCTTCAGATAGGCTGAACGAAAACATACAGACAACAAGCCCAAGGCATGTCGGAAGAAAATTAATCAGGAGCGAAGTCTCATATGCGAGGGACATATCACCGTCAGAAAACACCTGCAGCTCTCCCGAAGGTCTCCCAACGGCCTTAGGGCAGCTGCAGGCCCTTCTAGGGAATTGTTCGGTGCTGCAATCCATGCTTGCCGGAAAATAAAACAAGAAACAGTGCCTTAACGGTCACATAACTGAAGAAGTACGCTGGCACAACTGTATCTGTATCTGATGAGGACTACTTCAAAGGGAACAAAATGGAAATTGATAAATAAATAAATATTTTATGTGAAAAATCCTTACCCATTGCCTCTCAAGAGGGTCTACGATTTTTCAGTTACAGTGATTTCTGAAGATTGATGAAAGTGAAGAGAAAATGTCAAGAAATTATTCAATAGTCCCAATTCCATATATGAATAACACTTTTGTTTGGTTTTCAGTTGAGAGACATCTTCTGCGGAAAAAAGAGTCAATTCATTCCGGATATCATTCCATATCCTATTTATTTATTGTTTCAAACTTGAGAAAGAGGAATATTCATGTATGAATTTTTCAGCAGAGCCATTGTGGAAGTTTCCAGCTTTTCGAGTAATATTCATTGCAGCAAGAGTTCAAGTCTGTAGTTACCACAAACCACTTTCCGTTCCGTGGTTTTCATTGTTGGGATACTGAAGGGACAGCTGGAACTTAATGTCCGGAACATTTATGTGAATTCGAAATGTAGTTATCGTTTTCTGCTCGTAGATGAAAGAAAAGCATACATGGCATCGACAAAATGGGATATTATTCATCGAATATTATTCATCGAAATGATGAGGAATAAATTCATCTGAAAATATCGGTCATGAAAGAGAACAATGCAAGTATCTATAAAAATTCAGAAAGATTGAAGAAATATCACCTTTATTGTAATGTTGTTTGATTTTTCTCAAAAATAAATAAATTTCAGTACAATCAAGAACATTCAAAAAGAATCAAGAAGCACTATTTTCTTTTACTTGCAAACCTGTTTAAAAACTGTTATTCCGTTAGTGAGCTGTCGTACCCCTACTAATGACAACCCTCAGAAGTAGAAACTTGTACGAGCTAAGGATTAACGAGGTCTTACCTTTTAACGTGTGAATCCTAACACGGGTCGGACAATAGCAAGTGAAAATTGATCGTTTAGACTAGAGCTTGAACCAACAACCAACACAGCAGCCAATTTGAGAGAGTGAACAAAGCACCCACGTCAAACCGCCTGGCTACTGACCCCATCAATTAATTTGAAATCACTCATTCAGAATCTTCCACATTTAGTGGTTTCAAAGTTTTCAAACATAATTAGGGGCAAGATCAAATTATAAACAAGTCAAAGAAGTTTCCTGACCACAATGGAGAATTTGATAGTCATCATCGACCTGATCTTGAAATTATAGTCACCAAAATGTCTCTATCGGGTCTTCTGATTATAAGTGATTTTAGTTTCAAGTGAATTATCAATATCAATAACACTCTGAATCGTGCAGTGTTTGGCAATACATCGTTACGGTTTCATGTATCATTCAAAAATGAAATACCAACACGCGTTCAATATTTCAGTATATTCATTCAAATATCACACAAAATATTTACCAATAGATAAGTACAACTACTCTGTACCATACATCCATAGCAATAATCCTGTATATATATTTATTCTTACAGTTGATCATTTCTTGTTGTAAAATTCCATGTCTTTTAGGGAATTCGAATAAGCTTGACTTTAGAGAAAAAATCCTGATCTTAAAGGAAAAAAGTGTTCACTTTTCTTTCCTATCAAGAGAAGTTTTGGTTATCTTTTCCCGAGTAAGTGTTTCAGCTCAACACATTTGTGGAATCCAGGAATCAAAATAGTAAATACGTGTGGAAAGTATTTATTTATTGTTATCTGAAGATGTGACATACCCACTTTTTTAGGGATAGTTGTAATATACCTCGGTATTCACAACCTAATCTAATGAGACCATCTACGGTGAAGATCCTTTTTTCGAGTATAAACAAAAGAGCATCCTAATTTGACCGATTTCTCTTCCCAGGTCTTTTTATTTCCACCCTCAATCTTCCGTATTCTGCCTTCGGCAGCCTACGACAGAAATCATCCTGTGATGTCAACATAGTTGAAAGGGTGACATTCATACCACTTCAGGACCAGGCCATCTTTGGAAATTAGTGTGTTTAGCTGAACCGCTTACGAATAACCTTATATCGTATTGCTGGCAGCTCGAATTGGCTATTAGTACACTCCATGACGAGTAAGATCTTTCCTCGTAAAGACGTACCAGACATAGAACTCAGCAACTGAAGTGAATCTGTCACAGTCAAAGAAAAATCGTAATCAATTCATAAATTTGCGGCGACCAATTAAGGTTGCCTACGTTATTACTGTAAGTCAAAAGTATACTTCTGGGCCACGTGCTTGTAGTGATCACCTCCATATCCCTCTATATTGTCGAAGGAAATATATTATACAACTGTCAGTTGAAATTTTTTTACTCAACATCCCTTTTTCATGAAATTCCAGCTTCAAGAATATAACACCCTTTTTCACTAAGATCGAGGCATGTTACAACGTATTTGCTGAATGGTAAAATATTCAAAAGTATTTCTCAATTTTTTTTCTAACAGAACGATTGTTTCAACTCACAGTTCATCAACATGTACTTCTGAAGTTACTAGGTTATATTATTGGTTATGAATGTACATCTAATTAACGTATCCACCACCAAAAAAAATTCCCCCAAATAGAGAAAGGTCATAAGTTGAAAATAGTTATTTTTATATTGAAATGAACTTCCAATAAATTGATGGATGTAGCCATTACTACGTGGTAAAAAAATCATTATGAAGAAAAGAGAATTGAGATTTTCTATGTTTTCACCACTTGAATTGTAACTAATATTGATGCATTTTCATCCTACAAAAAATTTCCACATTCATATATTGAACTAACAATGATTGATTACATTATCCCTTATATAACACCACTGTAGGTAATAATAGGTGGTACCTAGCTTAATTGAGTATCTGAATTTTGTTCACTAGTGACAATATGGATATGCTAACTTGAAAACCGGTGAGTAAACTGAATTATTTGAAAAAAATGAATTTAGTTTACTCCCCGGTTTTCAAATTAGCATATTCACATTGTCACTAGTAAACAAAATTAAGGTACTCAACCTAAATACTTCTTTTCATTGTTAGTTTATCGTATAAGTTTGAAAATGTCCTTATAGGACGAAACTGCAGGAACGTTAATTACAAATAAAAGTGATTAAAACAAAGAAAGTGTAAATTTTCTTTTCTTCATTGAAATAAACTTCCATCATTTCTTTCATAATTTATATCTGTGAATCAGTTGGATAGATGTTTTGATTCCTTTTGATAAAAATTACTTTGCAACAGTTCAGATTCCATCATAGATTAGATTTAACTAGGACTTCTGCTAACATTAATAACAATGCTACAACCATTTTCCACTTTTCACAAGTTGAATGTCATATGGTGTCAAGTCACTAAAGTGCAATGATAATGTGAATCAAGAGTTTCGACACGTTTATAACATCAAAACAAAAAGACGGTCTTTCGAAGCGCATTTCGTTAACCAAGTTTACATTATCAGGAGATGAATAAAACTCCTTCAAACATCCCCTGATGATGCTTACCTGATTGCAGAAACGCGCGTTGTAAACATTATTTTCATTCTGGTGAGAGAAAAGCACATTCCACCATCGTGTCAAATTTTTGCTTGGTCTGTTCACGATGAAATGAAGGTGCCGTTGAAAATCCGGATGACATTTGATCAACAACTGGACTCCTATAGGGTCCAGTTGTTGAATTGAAAAATAAAAAATCAATAAAGAAAAAAGATGAACTATTGAAACAGAAATAAAAACGGGAAGGGGCTACTGGGAACGCAGATAGATAAATAATTGAACACGTTGTAGGAACAGTTAGGAGAACAGCGAAATGAGTACGGAGATGTCAAGGGCACAACAAATATACAGGTTGTTTCTTAAACACATGTTAATATTTAAGGAGGTGATTCTTAGAGCCATTTTAAGAAAAAAACTTCCTATGTACGTATGTCCTAAACGCCTTAACTTTGGAGATACAGGTTGGCAAAGTTTTCAAAAATAATCAGTTTTTTAATAATAACTGAGATAATTTTGTAGACATCTTTGGCATATTTGG